>BMAU01006645.1:0-62679 GCA_019973935.1 Trichonephila clavipes
CTCTTTCTACTGATTCTGGCAGGAACCACACTTCACAGAAGTCTATAAATTTAATCATTTCATACTTGGTCAACATGTTATCTACAAAATAAATTTTGTTGTGCTATCTCTTGTCTTTCTTGGTGTTGCATTTACGTTGGCCAGCAGTGTATTAGCCATTACTATAAGTATGTCAAAAGAAACTTACATACCTGTGAACATTATTTTCCCAAAAATAGTACATCGAACATCAAAAATTTACATTTGAGATAAATGAACTTTAATGTATAATTAACTTTTTTTATTAAAACATTCCTCCCCATACTCCAAATGATCTACATTTTTTTAATCTCATCATCACCTCCCTTCCTTTTAAGTCTTTTTCTTTCCTAAATTCCTTTTTTTTTGTATGAGTATTTAGCCCAGAGGTTCCCACACTTTTTGGCCTCATTGACCCTTGCGGGGGTTTTCGGTATTGTTTAGACCTCTACTTACTTAATATCAAATTTTTGCAAATTCATCCACTTAAATATGTTTTTGTCAGCAGGCACTTACTTTAAAAGATTTAAATTTATAATTGTAGTGAAGTACAATGTTTACAACTTAAGAAAACACATGTTAATTAATTAAATTAAATTTTAGTTAATGCATAAAATAAAAGTATCACATAAAATAATCGAGCAACAACTAAAAAGGTTTTTAGTATGAGGCATGCATCTGGGGATGCAATAACAAATTTTCAACATTTGGTATCAACCTTGTCAGATTTAACCTTAAATATCTCCTTGGTTAATAGTTTTCAGTCTTTTCTTTTTTATCTTTTGGTTTGGAGATTGGCAAGCACTCTCTCTCAATCGGTAAAACAATTAAAATCTTTTTCGAGGTATTCCATAATTTGCGACAAATAACAGGTAATAACAGCAAATAACAAAATTGCTGACTAAGTCTCTAAATTTTACTTTAAGATCTTCCTTATTACCTATTCCTATTGCCTAATTCAGCGTTTCTCAAACTGTGGGGTGCACCTCCCTAAAGGGGTGTGATAAACCATCGAGGGGGGCGCGAGCATATCGAAACGTTGAAAATAAAACATTATTTAAAAATATTAATTTATTGAAAGTAAGCAAACAAAATACATTCTGACATAATAAATAAAATACGCATTTACACTGATATAATATATTTATAATATATAATACATTCTTCTGATATAATATATTCTTTTGTTAAATTGGAATCCGCTAAGAATGCTGTCAACGAGGTATTGATGATAAAAATTCCGTTTTTGCTCTGTTAGATTTAGACTTAAAATTTAGCCTGCATGTTTATTTTATGGAGTAGAGATTCACTGAAAGTTGCTTTTGTGGAAATCCACTTGATTATTAGGTTAAGTGAGCGAAAAAAACCTTTCTACTTCTATTTTAGATATAAATAGAAATTAGATACTTTAATTTATGTTCTTTTTATATCAAACGGCGAGAGTGTAACAGCTATAAATATATTTTTCAATACAATCGAATTCTTAATGCTAGATATCAATAATTAATATATATGTAAACAGTATACATATATACAACATCGTGAAATACCCAGTGAAGCGGGTGGGTAACGGCTAGTATATTTATAAATGTATCGGTATTGAACACTTTGTTTGGTAATTAATTTAACAATGCCAAGCTAAGAACTGGTTTAACAATAACCAGTGACTCCATGCGCTTGTCATATATAGAATTATATAAAAAATGTATTACTCATCTTGATAATTTGTACGGTTTGTTATTAAATTCGTATTGAAGATTTACGTCGAAGTACATTATTATTATTGAATTAAATACATTATCATTTGTTGGATGGGGAGGGGGGAGCGAAGAAAATTATGACTGAAAATTGGGTCACAGCTATTGAAACTTTGAGAAGCACTGGCGTAATTCATGTATATATAATTATACATTTTTTTCAATGTTACCATATGAATTCATTGTCAACTGGGGTATTAAAGTCAAAACATTCTCAAACCTAATTTAAAAATTTAAAAAAGAGCATTTAAATGTTGAACGTTGGTTAAAACCTCTTTTTCCTGGCAGATTGTTTGTGATAATGGATAAACTAGGAAAAATTGCGACGTCTAACATACTCCTATAGCTTAATTCTGGCAAGAAAGGCTGAAATGTGGTCGTTATTTTAATAAAATTTACGCTGTCGCTTTGTAACTGTAAGTTAACCTCATTAAATTTAGTAAATTTATTCGTTAAATAAGTGTCTAGCTTTCACCTGATTAAATTTCCTTTTAAAATTAAAGTCACGATCTGGTTTAGAATGTCCAAATTATTTCACTGATGTGGATCCCTTGAAAATCGTCATAGACCCCTGGGGGTCGATATAGAACACTTTGGGAATCACTGATTTAGTCTTTAACAGCCTCTGTTTGTCGAGGAGCTCCATTGCCTGTGCCGTGTAATCACCAGCTCAATATTAAATTGTCTCAAAATTTCTGGTTTTGATACATTTCCCATATGGAATGATGAATTTGCATTATATGTACCCAATGATATACGTAATACTTCTATTTATACAAATATTTTCTTCGATACACGAGACCCTATTACGTTGTTTACACTTTCATTTGAATTTTGTGTACCACCGTGTAAACCCTTTTTAAGCAATCCTGCATTAAATGTTTTAATTTCCATCATTCATTCAACTTTTAAGCAAAAACAAAATACTTTGTTTATATTTTTTGCCATTTAAATGGGCATGGCCCAGTTTCAATTACTTAAAAATAGGTTTTAAGGGTTTCTAATTACCCTAGAGGTTAAAGTAAGGTAGTTTTAGAAAGGTTAAAATCTATACAATTTGAAAATGTAAAAATCTTTAAAATGTCATATTAAGAAGAATTTAAGTTTCCAACACCTCTTAAGATTATAAACATTCACTTTTTAGTATGAGTTCCTGTTAATTTGTTACTTAGATTGCATAGCTAAATGATGAAATATTCCTTTCCTGTAGAACTCGTAGTAAAATTGAAACTGCATGAAAAAAGAAGTTCTTTAAGAGAAATGCCAGTTTATATTATGCAAGTAGACTTTAAAGCATTTTTCAACATCAGTTCATGTTGAAATACATTAAGTGCTCACTTAGAAATTTGTAGGAATCTTACTTTAGCCTGAGATTAAATTTCGCATATGTGCAGATTCATTATATGCATGGTTGCCAATTTGGTTTCCCTTGCCTACGAGTGGATGATTTTGATTTTGTTGTGGAGGGTATTTGCGTCACTAAAGTAATAGTACACTAAAATACTTTTAAATGAATTTATTTAATAAAGATATCGTTTGTTACTTTTTCTATTTCGTCATTGCCGTGACGTACAAAAAAACTTTCGTTTAAATCTTCGCTTGTTTTCTTTAAAAAATGCTGGTTTATTATTGTTCTATAAAAATGGCTTGTAGTTATATAAGGTAAAAAATTATTGAAAATTGGTTATTGTTCATATTAGTAAAGGTAAATCAGTTCAAAACATTAGAAAAATGTTCCTCATTCAATGGAGCAGTATATGATAAAGCTTTTTAAAGAATAAAATAGAATTGAAAATAAGTCAAGAAACGAATGTTTATAAAATCGTTTACTTAACGCAAGCTTCGATTTATTGTTAGTAAATTTATCAAGTCATTGTTTGAGTCTGCAAAAATTTCTATAGAATTAGCTGAAAGATTCACCATTGTTCCCCAATTTCATCTGAAATTGGTTGAAGAGTACTATATTAGTCAGATTACAGAAGCATCGTGCTCAAAGAAAAGTTTTTGTAAATATGAAAAACAAAAAAAAAAAAAAAAAAAAAAAAAACTTAGACTTTCCTTTGCTAAATCCTTGATAAATAAGTCTGAAACACACATTGGAATAATTTCCTATTTGCAGATGAGCAAATTCAACATTTGACTCCAGCAGGTTTTATAATAGTGTGAAGAAAAATAAACCAGGAACTTAACCCTAAGAATTTAGTTGGAACAGAGTGAATTATGGAGATATTCTTTTGTTGGGAGGCATGTCAGCTTTAGGATTAGATAATTTGATTTTCATTGATGGTATTAGAAATCGTGAGATCTCTAACAACTTGAAATTACCTGCTCCAAATTTAGGTATTGGTGAAGACTTCATATTTTATCAAGATAAGAGCCCAAGCACACTGCTTTTAATATACGCTTTTTGTGTGTAATTGGTGGCATAGTTGTCACGCTAACAAAAATGTTCGTGAGTGTCACGAGTTTAAATAATATGACGGACCAAGTCTTTCCGACTAAAAGTTTAATAAAACCAAAAAGGTAACATAAGTTATTGTGGGTTTCGATGTAAACAAGTTATTACCCACGTCAGCAATACCGAAATCTTTCAGCTTCTCCGACCATATATAATCCGGTTGGCAGGTGCGCACGCAGGCATCTTCACACATACGTCATACTCGCAGTCATCATTACGCAGGCATCAACATCCCGCCCAGCCTTGCTATGTCCACATGCAAGAACTTAACAATTTGTATCTTAACAAAAAAATAAGCAATAAATTTTAAACATGAATTAATACTAATAAATATTAAGTGAATATCAAATTTCAGCAGAGAGAGAATTAGCTTACGTTCTCAAATAATAAAATACATAATAATAATACATAGTAAGTAATTTGATACACAAAATAATACCAAAAATTCTAACAATAAATTCCAAGTTAATAATATCATAAATAACTATACACATTTAATTTTCAATAGGCAGTATTAGAGCTTGCGAAGTTAAGTCACTGATTATCTCTAAGTGAATGTAATTTGCCTTTGTTACAAGGCAAATAAATATACAAACATAAACTTTAATTTCAGGACCTTTCCTCTGATATTTATTTTTGATAAAGAAGGGTCCACACAAATAAATTCCAGTTGAATTAAAGACCTTATCGGGAGTTATTCTTTCTTTTGGCAAATCGCCCATTTTTTTTAGAACAAATTTTAGGATTAAATTTAAAGCAAATTACACAGTTATGCACAACTTTTCTGCAAATATTTCGCCCGTGAATTGGCCAATATTTAAGTCTAACCTGATAAAGTAAATGTTGGGGCCCAAGATGAAAATATTTATCATGGTAGTATTTAACAATAATTATATAGTTAGTTTACTTTTCGCAGGAAGCAATATAGGATGTTTACTCTAATAAGGAAGTCGAGAGTCTTTCAGTCTTCCACCTACTCGAATGATTCCCTTATCTAAAAATGGGTATAAATTTAAAATCTTACTTTTATTACAAATATCATCACCATTTTGCATAGCTCTAATTTCCTTATAGAATGAGCTAAGCTGAACTTGTTTCATTAAATAAATTTCTGCTTCCTCCATCTCATCTGAAATAAGAGGTCCCGTTTTCTTGTTAGTTGGATTTCTAATGTTAAATAGAAACCTGTAAAGAAAACTTAACACTCGAACGATAGTTAGAAACCTATTACTACGAGAAAGTAAATGATCAAAAAAAGTTTGATTAAAGTTTAAAGTCAATACAGTATGTTCTTTAGAGTCCTTTGATTTTAGTTCAGGCAAATAATCTACTTCATTCAGTTCCGGGCACTCAGAGACAGTTTTGGGGAGTTCGTCAGTTCTTAGGAAGGCTGGACCAGTCCACCACTTAGTGTTGATACACTTATTTCCAACAACATGTCCCCTAGACAAGAAATCTGAGGGATTGTCTTGTCCTGAGCAATGAAACCAAGAATCAGGATCAGTTAGCTTGGAGATCTCCTGCACTCTGTTAGCCACGAATTGTTTCCATCTTTTAGAAGAGCCTTTAATCCAGAATAGGACTATTTTGGAGTCTGTCCAGTGGAACACTTTGCACTCCTTTTCTTGCGGACGATTTCTTGAACCCTTGAACTCAATCGAGCTGCTACTAAAGCCCCAGGGCTCAAGTCGAGGCAAAGTAACTGCTTTCAGGGGTGCCACCCTCGTTTTGAAGTGATGAGATTTACGAGCACTTCATTTTGTTTTCTTACTTTCACGTAAGCTGCTGCACCATAAGCGAGTTTAGAGGCATCGCAGAATATGTGAATTTCAATGAGGTCACTTACCTCATCATTCGTTGAATCAAGAACTAACCTTGGAATTCTAAGATTATCTAATAGGGGCAGTTCTTTACACCAAATTAACCACTTTTCCTTTAACTTTGGGGGTAAAATTTCATCTCAAGTTATTTTTTTTATCCAAAGTTCTTGTATGTATGAGACATTTTATTCTTATAGTAAAGGGCGAGAGCAATCCCAGGGGATCAAATATCTTCCCTATTGTTTGTAACATAAATCTTTTAGTATTTTCGTTTATCGAAACGAATTCCAGCAAACCTTTAGTATCCAACGTCAGATAGTCATCTAGAGTTTGCCAAGCCATACCTAACACTTTTGTTTTGTTTGTTCCTAACCTGATGGATGCATCCATAGGATGTGTGTCAAAACCTTCAGCCGCCCACTGAGCCATTAAAACGGTATCATTGCTGATCCATTTTCGCATCTCCATTCCTGCTTCTTTCATAATATTCTTAGCGTGGCGAGACATGAAAAGAGCTTCCTCTCGAGTATCCTGTCCCGTAATCCAATCATCCACATACATGAAAGAATCTAAATGTTGTACAGTTATGGGATGAATTTCGTTATATTTCTCAATGTGATATTTGATTGTTGTTGCTAGTAGAAATGGACTAGAATTAACTCCAAATATCACCCTGTTAAATCTATAAACTTGCAAAGTGAGCTTTTCCCCAATACGTGGATTACTATCTGTTCATAAAAACCGTACAAAATCTTTGTTTATCCGCCAAGCAAATTTGAAGAAAAGCCTGACGAATATCCGATGATATTGCAACTCGATTTAGCCTGAAATTAATTAAAACATCTAAAAGATTAGGATTCAAATTAGGTCCAGGCCACAAGCAATCGTTCAGAGATAGTTCGTTAGCTTGTGTGAAGCTGCATCAAAAACAATACGAGTAGAAGTAGTAACACTTTGACCCTCCTTTTTTATCGCTTGGTGTGGTAAGTAATACATTGGTTTGTGTACATTAATTTCAGTATCATTGACTTTTTTCTATGATTCCTTGATTCAAATAATCTTGAATCGTTTCTTTGTATTGAGTGTAAAGGGTTTTATCTCTTCGTAACCTTCGCCATAAACTCTGGAAACGTTGCTTTGCCACAGAAATGTTATTCGACAATTCGTTCCAATGTTTACGAAAAGGTAATTCAACCACATATCGATTATTATTATATTGTACAGTTTCCTTAAAAATATTCATAGCTTGGTCATCTTTCCGATAGCAAGGGTCATCTTTTATGCCAAGGGATTCGAGCTCAAAAACAGCTTTAATGTATCATCAACCGAATCATTATCTTTAAGAAAGTAACATGAAAAGTTATTAGTATTGGTTCCCTGGAGTCGTCCTCCAGCAATCCATCCAAATTCAGTTTCCCTAAACAACAATTCTTTATTTACTTTATATACGTTATCTTTAATTATTCTAAAGAAAATATCCGCATTCAGTAAAGCGTGAATTTCCTTAGCTTCGTAAAAATAGGATCTGATAATTCTAAAAATTCAGGAATTTTATTTCCGAAACATCTATCGTAACACTTGGTGTCAACCCGGTAATTTTTTCAGTCACAAAAAATTCTACGTTTTCTCTAAAAGTACCACTTTTTATTAGAAATTAAAGTATTAGTTTTCCCTTTAAGTTTTGTTTTAATGAATTGAGTCCTGAAACTGAGGAATTTATTTTTTTCTATTGCAATACCAAGAAAATCACACATTTTTCTGGATATAATATTAATGTTAGACGCCGAGTCAAAAATGACGGGACATTTTAGTTCTCGGCCTTCATTATTTCGTAAGAAAACGCTACCAGTCGATATTAACACGTTCTTTCTATGTTGAGAAGCAGTGCTACTCAAAACTGTGTTCTGTGTGGAAGAATCCACCACATTCGATTCCCGGTCCTCCGGGTTAGTTAGTACTGGAAGTTCGGCAGAGGGAATAACCCATTTTCTTCGGTCATCTATTGCCGCAGTACAGATGGAGCGAGAATGTTTTTTGCCACATGGGCACACATACGTCGAAGTACATTGCATCCTTTTGTGGTTTTTCCGCAAACACAGTTCACATAACTTATGCAGACGGACTAAATCTAATCGTTTTTCGGGGTTCAATTCTAGAAACTTTTTGCATCGAAATATCGGATGTAAAGTTTTATCCTTACAAACTATGCAACTCTTGTTTTCAACAGATTGATTCATTAAAAGGTTGGTTTTTGTCTTAAAGGATAAGTTAGGTTTTCTTAATATCGTTTTTGTTTCGACAATACAATTTTTATCGACGGATAAAAGAATGGTTTCGCGTTGTTCTAAAAATGCAATAAATTCATCAAATGTGGGAACATCTTTTGCTTTTAAACTCAGTTCGAAATTTTTTCGTGATTCATTATCCAATTTCTTTAGCATAATATTTAATAAAAATACATTAAATAAATTATTTTGCTCATAGTTTAGTAATTTTAGACCCCGTAAGTTTTTTTTAATGCAATCAATCATTTCACGAATTTCTTTCGGATTATCACGTTCTATCTTAAAATTTAATATTTGTTGCACATGAATATCGACAATCAATCTTTTGTTATCATATCGGGATTCGAGTGCTTCATACAATGAAGAAAATGTATCGAAAGTGGAGGCAAATTCTTTAACTTAATTTGATAGACAGGAATTCAAATAATACAATTTCTGTGACTGAGTCAGTTGTTCGCTTGTTGCAATTAAATCGTCAAATTGGGATTTAAAGTTACTAAATTGTTCATATTTTCCCGAAAAGGTAAGAAGTATTATAGGTGGAATTTTTGTTTGAGCAAAAGTTCCGTTTTCGTATTTGTTTTTTTCAACTGCAGTCACAGACAATGATACATTAATTGAGTTAATCAATTTTTTAACTCTTACCTCCAAATCGTCCAGACGTGTTTCACATTTGTATAAATCTTCTTCGAATTCCGCTTCTTATGTTGGTTTTGCGGTTTCTAATCCAAAAAGTAGCTCATTCAATTCTTCAATTTTCCTCTGGAGTTGGTCAATTTTCTTGAGTTTGACCTCCAGCTCAGTGATGTCAACATGTTCGGACACGTTGTCCATGAAGGTCGCAATTCTAGTAATACTTCCTTTTAAGGAAGTTTTAGCTTTGTATATAGTTTTAAAATATCCATCGCGCTTTAGTTCGTGACTCACGGGCCGACAGGACCAAAAAATGTTCGTGAGTGTCACGAGTTTAAATAATATGACGGACCAAGTCTTTCCGACTAAAATTTTAATAAAACCAAAAAGGTAACATAAGTTATTTTGGGTTTCGATGTAAACAAGTTATTACCCACGTCAGCAATACCGAAATCTTTCAGCTTCTCCGACCATATATAATCCGGTTGGCAGGTGCGCACGCAGGCATCTTCACACATACGTCATACTCGCAGTCATCATTACGCAGGCGTCAACAGGATCGTTGCTGGCATATCATGAGTTCGAACCTAGTACAGCAAAAGACCTGCCATGTAGGGACGCGATGCACGTAAAATCTGTCGAGAGCTCAATCATCCTCCCCAGGCGTGTAGTGTGGAAGTTAGGAGAGGGGGATGCCCGTTCAAGTGTTGTCCTAGTCACTTGACCATGGTTGAACATTACGACAGTGTTTCTCAAACTTTCACTACTGTCGACCCAATTTTCAATCATAATTTTTATCGCCCCCCCCGAAAGAAATAATAATGAATTGAATGCAATAATAATGCACTTGGCATTAAAACTTCAATACGATCATAATTATAAACCGTACAAATTAACAAGATAAAAATTAAATTTTTATATGTTACTTTTAAGTAATATATATTTTTATTTTTTTAATTTTTAATTCGATTCACTATAAAAGCGTGTTTTTTTAGTTTGTTTTTAAACTATAATTCATTTTATAATTATTTTTACTATACACGATAAAAATCACAATTCCAGTGAATATTTTAATTAAGAGAAAAAATATACTTACCTACTTTCAAGGACTTTTCCATTTTTCTTTAATAATTTGAGAAAAAAATCCAATAAAACTACAGAAAATTTTCCAAATGTGCGTATCCTTAATAAAGGACATAAATCACAGACATGTTTCGCTAACACAATACAGGAACGTTATTTTCCAGCAAAACTGTCATATTTTGTTCACGTTATTGTAGTTTTGCTGTCGTTTGATGATCTACAAGTAGCATTTTGAACTTTTTCTTCCTTGTGTCTTTTTGACAAGGATAAGTGCTACACTATGGCTTCATAGTTTTCTTCAGAGAGATCTTTAGGCAGCATTTGAAAATTTCAATTCAACTCAAGCGTTTCATGTCTATCACTTTTCTCACTTTTACTTTCGCTATCTTGATTAATATATCTTATTTTAGCAGGTTCTTCAATTGCTTGATCATTTTCAACTTCCTTCAATAGAGATAATATAGATGCCCATTTTTTATAATATGCTCATTTACATTTATAAACAACAATAAGTCGAACGACATAGTAATCAAAACCCCAAAATTGTTCAGGGGGGAAGTGTAGCACGTTCATAGAAAATATTTTTGAACAAAAGTGGTCGCGCAGAGGACTCGATCAAAACTAGTAACTTGATTGTAAAAAAGCGTTTCCCACTTTCAAAAAAGGCATATTTGTGACAAAATTATTTTAGTTCCCATTTAGACTGTCTAATAGGAGGATACTGCCAAGGTCACTGTTAACGAATAAACAGTTTTCCCAGAATTAACGATTTCGTGAGCCTGGGTTGACTCGGTGCCTCATGCGACCGTTCCCATGTTAAAAGTGTACTCAATATAAAAATATCGATGTCAGTTATAAAAAGTAATTGTGTAAAACATTTTTCATTATGCATTATATGTTTCAGAATACTCTTAAAATAAATCTTAGCCAAATAATATTTCAAAGTGCTCAATATGCTTATCCATATATCATAAAACTCACTAACATGGAAAAAAAGCAACAGAAAAATATTATTTACAACTTTCTTAAAAGAAAAAGATGGAGTGAATCCTACCAGTAAGTTTGAAGGTCAAATATATGATAATCAAAAGTAATATTTTAGGGGTTAAACGAAACGTAAAAAAAAATCTCTCATCGTGGGATTACAGTAAAATAAACCAAATGTCTTTTTATTTGGTGATAGGATCAAAAATATCTAATGAGCGTTTGAAGTGGAATCTTTTATTTTTTATGATCACCAGATGATATATATATATAAATTATATCAGTGTTAATGTGTATTTTTTATTATGTCAGAAAGCATTTTGTTTTACTTCTTACCAAAAAATTATTTTTTAAACCTTTTATTTTCCATATGCTCGCGCCCCCTTCGCAAGGTTATCGCGCCCTACCAGAGGGCGCGCCCCATAGTTAGAGAAACACTGCATTACGAGGCTCGTTTCCAAAAGCCTTCGAGTAGCTGACCAGTGCGACTATAATATTCACTCTCTGGTGTGTAACTGTCCCCAGGTTTGGAAAACACCACCTCAGTCACCTCAATTAAATACTATAGAACCTATTTTGAGAGAGCTCGAAGTTAGGTTAAGAAGACATATAAAAACAAAATGTTAACTTACAGCAGTAATCGCAAAAGAATGGATGCAGAGTTTATAAAAAGAAATGATGAATTAAAATGCCAATACGTTTAAAATCTATTGTGAACACTAAAGGATATCCTACTAAGTGCTATATTAATAAAAAATACAAATAAAATTAAAACTATCGCGAGATTTTCAAGTGCACAAAAATTTTTATAAGTTTTTTAGTACTTTTTTATTTATTACTTTTTCAAACTAATAAAAGTCATAATATTTATTTTACAAATTGGATTTGTTATTCCATTAAGAACAAGTTACCGATATTACTTTAAAAGAGTTTACAATTCTGATTAATTAATTTTCATATGTTTTATAGAGATTTGTAAGTTTATGATCTCTTTTGAGAGTCACTGTAACTAAATGACGAAATGTATCTTACTTGCAGAATTGTGAAATTAACAAGCTGTGCTTTATCCGTAGTTTCAAAAAGTAGCTACATTGCTTGATAATCTCTTTGATTCAGTAAAATTAAACCAATTTTGAGATGAACAGGTTTGGGGGATTTCCCTCTTGGGGTAATTTGATTAGTATTTCCTGTTATAAAATCTTCTGAAATTTAATGGGTACTATCGTAACCTGTTGGCGACATTATATAAAACGAAGCACGTGGTTGCCAATTCAGCACATACGACACTTAGGAAATTGGGGTTGCCCACTTGGCAATTTATTAATAGAGTTAGCTATTGCTGCCATAATACATAATTACCATTTAATGTTTAAAACTGTAAATTAAACAATGTTATAAGCATTAAGGCTTAACTCTCAGCCATAGTCTTTATTATTTCAGGTTTAGTATTGTAAGATTCACCCGGAAGTTTAAAAATCTTTATAGGTGGCGCGGCCATCGAAGGAGGGGAGAAAAATGAAAGGAGGTCTACAAGATGACGGAGGTCAACTACATGGTGGAGCGGAAGAACATGACAGAATGAGCAGTTTAGTGATTACGTTAGCGAGGATAGAAACAAAAAATGGTGTTAACAAATTAAAATTAAGTGTACATAGTTAGCTTTTCTTTAATGTTGTTTTGTGTTGTGTGTGGCTGTCTTTGGAATAAAACACTCTTTATCCATTAAAGAAGTGACTTTATTGTATCTGGATTACTGATGAATTTTTCATTTGAAGAGAAAAGAACCTACGATTTCTAGTGGCGCAGTCGGAAGGATGTCATCAAAAATGCCAGGTAAGAAAGAGGGTCCACACTCACAAATTGAAGTTATTATTGGTTGTATTGTAATGTAAAGAGTGCATTATCAATAGCTGTAGTTTGTTTTGGAATAGATGATATGTTATTGTAGTAAAAAAAAGTAAAATAAGTTACAGTTAAACTTATGTATGTTGATTCATTAGACCCCCAGAGTAAGAAACATTTTTTGTTTTCTGCCTCAGAAAACATTGTTCGGTGTGATTCATTATAACTGAGATTGATCACTGTGAGAAATAGTTTGGTTTTCTGCCATAGAAGACATTTTTTCTTTTTTGATTTAAATTGAGAACGTCTTCTCTAATTATATCAGCTATTCCAAGAGTTTGATAAGATATTTGTGTTTCGTAAAAAATATTAGGAAAGACTAGATGTATTATTTCTATTGAACATCAGTTCAGATAGTTATTGGGTTTCACCAGAAACGTTACGAAATATTTGTACATATTATTTCCATTCCTATTGAACATCAGTTCAAGGATTGTTTGTGTCAAATCTGAAACTTTATAAAGTATTAGAATACAAATATACATTTTTAATTGAACATGAGTTTATATAATTGTTGTAAAAAGTATAAAATTTTGTTGAGTTTTAAGTATCAATGACTAGAAAAGAAAGAATGTTTTTAATTCATACCTCAAATTGATGGATGATTTATGGTATTAAAATATTGCTGAATTAAATCATTTAATGTCATTTAATGTCATTAAATCATTAAATGTCATTTAAGCAGAATATCTAAGTAAAGGGTATATATATTGTTTTTATGTGAAATGTGCATTATTTGTTGAAATATTTATTCATTATTTTACTCAATTGCATAATATTTAGTTGTTGTTTTTTAAAAAAAGAGAATATATCATAGATATTCATTTCCTCTTCTATACGCTTATGACTCATTTATGAAAATAGGATTTTAACCATTGCTGAGTACGGAAAAAATAAATAAAAGTGAGTGATTGTTCAAGGTCATAAGCAGAACTGTCTTTGCAGCTTTGCGTCGTGCATTTTTTTTTATTTTATTAGAGTGAAGTCTAATAACTTATTTTTTTTCTTTTGAATACTATTTAAGAATATTTTGTCTACGAAGTAGAACTTGTTTTTATGAGTATATGATTTTTTTTGAAGTATCAGATATGTCGAATGTTTTTAGATTACTCATGATTTTTATTTTTGCTAAGAGTTTGATTTTCTTTTATTTTTATTTGGATTTATTTTGTCAAAATGATATGAACACAGATATTTTTTTAATTGTTATGAGTTATGAAAATCTTTAGAATTACAAATTTCAAAAATTGAGATATTATTTTATGCAGCAGAAATCTTTCTTATTATTATAATAATAATATTTAGTTGAATTTAATTTTGGTCTATCATATGTGCAAAATTTAGCATCCAAGGTATAAAATTGAAAATTTTATACTAAAGAAATACAAAACATTTATTTTTAAAAATAAGACCCACCTTGATTAATTAAGCCTACTGTTGTGTTTTGAAATTAGAGAGTTATTGATTGATTTAGGATAACTATAGGGTGAGATGGCATTTTTAGAAAAGGGATCAAAAGTAGACCTGCAATATATGGCTATGGAAATGGGGGTTGAAGATATCCTTGGGATGAGAGTGTTTGAATTGAGAGAATCTATCTTGAATGGTAAATACTTCGACGAGAAGTTTTGTAGAGAATTTTTAACACTATTATAGAGGAACGCGAAAGAAAAGAAGAGATAGAATTGGATGAGAGGAAAAGAAAAGAGGAGATAGAATTGGCTAAGAGAAAAAGAAAAAAAGCGGTGGAATTGGCTGAGAGAAAAAGAAAAGAGATGGAAATAGCGGAAAGGAAGAGACGGTCTGATTTCGAGCAGAGGATAGGGATGTCGAAATGGAGTTCGAAACCCAGAAAAAACTAATAAAGTTGGAAGGAGAAGGTCATTTCGCAAGAGCATGCCTAAACATAGAAGTGTCGATAGATAGAGGCAACATTGGAAATGAAGTGAGATCCAATCTTAGCAGTGAGACCAGACGCAAGGTTGAAGTGGAGGATAGACTCAAGGCTGATGAAGAAGCCAAAGCAGTGGAGGAAGGACGGAAGATGGAAGAAGAAAGAAGAATGAACGAAAGAATAGCTTTGGAAGAAGAAATGAGATCGAAGAATGAAAGATGGTTTGTGAAAGAGCAGATGCGGCATGTTCGAGAGGAACGTAAAACGAGCATGAAAGAAGCACAGAAGTGTTTACCAGAAGAAAGATGTAAAAGAATGAACGAGCATAATCAATTGTTAAATGAAGAGCAGGAAAAATTGTCAGATGAAGATATGGAGGTAACCCAAGCAATCGAGAATGTTCTTGTGTTTAAAGGTGAACAAGTTCAGACGCGTAGTGCGGATCAATATGCCGTAGCACAATCTGTTGTTGTGGTGAAAGAAAAGGAAAAAATATCTGTTGATGTAATAAAGGATAAAGATGATCTTAATCCCGTAATCCTTAGCATAGAGCGAATTGGCTTTGATGAGGATGAAATTAAAGAAGAAAAGCCAAAATTGCCTAAAAGAAAACGCAAAAATTTAAGTAGAATGACAGTTACCGAGTTACGACAAAAAGTGAATCTAAAAGCCTCAAGCAACATGGTACTTATACCCCAGAACTGGAGTTTAAGAGGCGAATATTCACAGAATAAAAGAGGAATGGGAAAACTTGCGTGGAAACTGACGGATTTTATCAAGAGAGATGGTACTGTGAAGATACTACTATCATCGCAAGAAAATCGAATGATAAGGCAACGATTTCGATTTAAATTGAGAACACACAACAACATCTACTGGGACGGGAAGGTTAGGGGTGAAAACCGTTCCCTAGACTTTAAAATCGTTGACTCAGAGTGGATGAAGAAGGGAGTTGTACGCAAATTGAGGAAAAGTGAAATAGAATTTCAGAAACGTTGTTTTAAACGGCGCTCCAAACCGAAAGTGACCATTCCAGGAGATAAAGCCTCATTTATACTGGGAGCAAATAAAGAGGAGTAGCAGAGACATAATCGTAATGTATCTTTACTGTTATTAATGCTTTTTGTTTGTTTTTGTTAATGTTGTATATGCATATATGGTAACCGTCATATTCAGTTAAAAGTGAAATTTTTGTAGTTTACTTGGAAAACGTCTATTATCGATTGATGTATGTATGAGCTGTTTTGGAGAATAATGTATCCTTATGCTTATTTTTTTGTTAATGTTGTATGTGCATATATGATAACCGTCAAATTCAGTCAAAAGTGAAATTTTTGTAGGTTACTTGGAAAACGTCTATTATTGATTGATTTATATATTAGCTATTTTGGAGTATAACGTATACTTTTTCTTATTATTGTTTTTTGTTAGTGTTGTATATGCATATATGTCAACTGTAGTATTCATTTAAAACAGGAATTTCCATAGTTTGCTCAGAAACCGTCTATTACTGACTTATTTACGTATTTAGCATATTTTTACCTGTGTACTCTTAGAACTAATTCCAGAATGTTATTGAGTAGCTCGATATTCATAGTAAGATAGCGCACTCTCTCTTCAGCTAAGGTTTAGACATTGTGTATGTGTGTGTATGTGTGTGTGTGTGACCTCTTTCTTGTAGCATCTGGTCATTTAAGGTGACGCATGTACTTCCATTGGTGGGGCATGTAAGATTCGCCCGGAAGTTTCAAAATCTTTATAGGTGGCGCGGCCATCAAAGGAGGAGGAGAGAAAAACAGAGAGAAGGAGGAAGGAAGTCTACAAGTTGGTGGAGGTCAACAACATGGCAGAATGAGCGGGATAGTGATTACGTTGGCGAGGATAGAATCAAAATGGTGTTAACAAATTAAAATTAAATGTATATAGTTAGCTTTTCTTTTATGTTGTTTTGTGTTGTGAGTGGCTGTCTTTGGAATAAAACACTCTTTAGCCATTAAAGAAGTAACTTCATAGTACCTGGATTACTGATGAATTTTTCATTTGAAGAGAAAAGAACCTACGATTTCTAGTAGTATGATATAAATATTTTTGATAATTAGGCTCAAAATGAAGTTTGGCTCACCTTGCCTATGATAAAATATGCAGCTGTGTTTCCATTTTTTTGCTTATACTTAAAATTAAACTAAAATCTTAAAATGTAAACTATTTGTTTTTTCTGTAGTTTCCTAAAATATAATTTTTCATTTGTGACACTAAAATCCCCCCCCCCCCAAATTTGCAAAATCAGTTTTGCATTTTTAATAGCATTCTAATACATATTTATGAGTCAACCAGCATTTATTTTTATAAAGAAAAACTGAATTTTATATGTATGACATAATAACGTGTCATAATAGAATCTTTTTTTAGTAAAACATTATTTTAGAATATTTATAAGTTACAAATCAGGTGAATATAGAAACTTACTTTCATGAAACACATTTAAATTGCACATACATAACTTGTAGTCTTTTTAATAGTTACCAACAAAAACAATAGCTCATAAAACCAATAGTTTATGAATTTAATCAATCATTGTAATGAGTATAATTTTCTAGGAGTGAAATATATTCAGATATGTTATTACTTCTACTTACATGTTCTTAACTTAAAATTACCTGTGTAAAAAATTTAACCAAAACTTTAATAAACATGAGAGCTTGTGATGCCAGTTTCAGACTGAGAATTACTTCTGGATTTCAGATGAACGGATAAACTGGAGCTGTTTTTCTGGATATTCAGATGACGTTCGATCGAGTCTGGATCAGTGGTCTAATTTACAAACTAATAATTTATAACTTCCCTCCTGCTCTAATTCCCATTATCAATTCTTATCTTACAAGCAGATCCTATCAAGTTCGAGTTAAGGACACTCTCTCAAATTCATATAATGTTAATATCGGGGCCCCACAAGGTATTTTACTCGGGCAAGTTACATTTAAAATCTATATAAACGACATACCTACGCACCATTAGACCAGTCTCAATATTTATGCGGATGATACTGCCATAGCTGCGACGCACAAAAATCACAAATATATCACCAAAGCACTGAACAATCATCTTACGCTACTTGAAACATACTTTAATACACGGAAAATTAAACTTAATATTGACAAAACTGTTGCAGTACTTTTCACAAGGAAAAGAAAAACTGCAACACCACCAACACTATACTTTACACCACTCCAATGGTCTCAAAACACAGTTTACCTAGGACACTTACTGGATAATAAACTCACATGGCAACAACACATTATTTAATCGTGAAACAAATTCCGGAATGCTCTAAGATTAATTTTACCCCTAATTTGCCGGAATTCCACAATGACAACTGAAAATAAGGTACTTCTCTACATAGCCGTTTTGCGGCCCATTTTGAGTTACGGTTGTTCTGTGTGGGGATATGCTGCTAAAAGTAATTTAAAAATGTTAGACATATCTCAAAATAAAACTATTCGTATGATTGTTCATTCGAATATATATTTGAAAATCTCCGATATTTACAAAGCTCTTAAACTACCGACATTTAAAAATTTTATTAAGAAACTTGATGCTAAATTTTTTGATTCACTACCTCTCACTAATAATTATCATATTCTAAATCTGGAAAACTATATACCCCATGACAATACCAAAAGGCCAAGGAGAATACTCCTTGAATCCTATAATCCATTGTAACGGTAACTGACCTCATTTGCCTGTTGGGAATTGACCTGCTAAATTTAATATTTCTTAAACTTCTATTTTTTACCTATTTTTCTTTTAATTCTTAAGTTCACAAATCACAAACATAGGTAACTTCCCCCCACACACACATTCTGTAATTCTCTCAATAACTTCAGGGCAGCCAATCTTGAGCCAGTTCACTCATCTCCCTTGTCTTATCACAAGGCAGCCTTTCAGCCATTCCAGGATGGACTTATGGACTTTTTGACCACTTTGACTTCGTATCCAAGTGCCTCATAGCCCCGCCCTCTCTCCACGTACCAACGACCAATCAGGTTGTTCCTTCTCCACCAAAGACTACTACTCCAACAGGCACCATTAACAACTATGATATGGGATGGAGGCTCGCTCTGCGAGCCATATACCCAGTGACAGACAGCGACAGTTTATACCAGTTTCAGAATAGAAATGCAAAATGTATTCTATGTGGAGGGAGTTTTTCACCTGCCTCATGTTATAAAATGCTTTCCGTACAATGTATTTCAATATTTCTGCATGAAGTAATATTAAGTTAACTTTTAAACGTTGTTTACATAAAAGTTCATTCATTTGTTTTTAAAAAATCTGAAAAATTTGTATATTATAGTATCTATTGGTAAATATATATATGTGAATATAAACTGTCATTACTTTTGTTCAAATTTATTTATAATTATGATATATTAGTAAGTAAAGTTGCAATGAGAAATTACTCTTTTTATTGCTGCTGAATTTTCCAAATTGCTATATCCTGCAGTTGCACCTTATAAGGATGTTTACTCGAGATAAATCTGCAGCAGATGTTGACTGTTCCCAATCATGATACTGGACAAAATTAAAAGCCAGAACTGGTCGAAAAGGACTTGGATACTGAACGGGATAAACCACAATGAAATGAGATGGCCCCTCTCCGCGCTTAGTGACAGGCCGTGGTTGCTTGGGAGAGCATTTAAATTGCATAGGAGTTTATGACCATACTTACGACCAGCTCTATAATTTAATGGTGCCATTGAACAGAAACCGCCTCCAACACTTCAAGGCACTCCACAAAATTGAATCCGAGATTACTGGATATTGGTGTGCAAGAAAACTACTAGGGTTATGACCGTTCACTTTTTCTAAAATGTTTTTTTCTATCTCTCTCATTTGTTTTCGTTAGTTTTTTCTTTTGTATTCTGTTTTTAAAAAAGCATTAAAAATTTAAAAATAAAATTTGACAGTTATTTGTGCTTGTTTTTCTACTTGCTGTACTTATGTACCGGATTGAAGTGTTAATCAAGAAAATTCGTGGGACTTGCATGTACTACTTTCGAACAATTCCGGCCAACAAAAAGACATTGCTGATTTAAAAAGTGATACCAATCACTGACATCATTATTATTACTGTATTCCAATGTGTAAAGGGATGGTTTCCATTATTGACTGTATAGTGTGGCATTGGCAGTCTTTTGATTGATAAAATTGGTTGCCAGTTTATATAAGTAATGAAATTTATATTGCATATATTTATGTTTAATTCATATTACAAAAAAGTACCTAATATCCGCCTATCAATTGTTTTTGCTAATTCAAAAAGTATCACCAAATGCTACAATGTACAGTCAAAAATGGTAAAATTTTCCTGTGAATGCTCTAATATAATAATCGTATTCATAAGTTGTCTTACTTTTTTTCAAGTTTATTTCAAAAACTATTAAAACTTGGTATCTTCTATTAAAGAGATCATTGTATTTTTCATTTCTATTTAAATTTATGGAAATTAAAGTACTGAAATAAAAATTTTGGTACTTCACTAAAATTTTTCAGAACTTAAATTTGTATTACTGTTTTCAGGTACACTATAAGTGAGAACATTTCTGCATTGTTGTATGTTAAAATGGTGTAAAATATGGTATTCCAGACTAAAAAACCATTTAAGAATCAGACTATTAAAATAAATTTTATTTTTGTGTTCGTATTGCAATATTTTAACAGGTAACATTAATGGTAAAAAAATTTATGTATTAAAACATTCATTATTAAGAAGAAAAATAAAAGCATACAAATCATACACGCTTCTCCATCCACCACTCCTAGGGGTAGTCCTTTTTTATCATATAAGAGTATTTTGCTTGCTTCATTGCAATCGATCCGGTCTCCTGTGAAGTTCAACTTACTACTTCATTGCATCTGGTCTGTATACGCGAAGGAAAACAGACGTGTTTCTCATCAGCTCCATATTTCTCGAACAGCAGAGAGTGGTGCAACATCCCGTATAGCTCTTTTTAGAGCTTTCATGGTTACAGGGGATTTACTCTGATCTACCTACCTACAAATTATGATCCTGGACTCAGAATCATCCACGAATATGGATTTTTCGACAACGAAGAATAGTCAACTCACAGCCTGCCAAAAACTTCGAGATTCCATCAAAGATAACTCAGCTATTCACCAGACTCTACAAGATGAATGAAGATTTCGTACTCCCAGCCCTAGGAACTGTTTTTTGGACCTCTATCGGATGAATGCTGAAGCCATGTTGAGAAAAAAGGAAGACCTGGTAAGTGAAGCTTAAGACTCTCCCCTTCCCCTGCACTAGAACTGACTGTAATAAGCATAAAATCTCCCTTCCCGAGGTAGTCGAGGTTAATGAAAATGAAATTAAAATTAATGATCCTGAAAAACTTAACGTCAATAAAAATAAAAATAGCAAGAAACGTAAAAATAAAAGCAAGGAATCCCTGGAAGGGTTTGTCTTCCCTAAGAAGACTGCTAGGCCCGATTCCCCAACTAAAAGCTCTGATCCCGTCGAAACAAGCAACAGCTTCTTCGACCTAAAGCAAGATGTGGAAAAACCAATTTCAGTAAATACCGATCCCTCTGAGAAAACTATTAACAAACCCAAACACCTCCCCCTATTATGCTAAGAATACAAATAACTATAGAGATAAAATTATAAGCCTCTATGAGAAAAATTCCCCACTCTTACCTGTAAGTCCTCCAAAAAATTCATCAAGCTTTTTATCAAAGACTTCGAGGAACATCGTAGCCTTACTTGCGTAATAGCGGAGAATAAGGACTATGAATATACGTAATAGAACTGAAGTTGAATAGGCCTATTAAAGTCGTGATTAAAGGCCTACCGACTTTCACCGCTACCTAAGAAATTTGTTTTGGAAGAGCTAGGATATGTAGTTGAAAGCTGCAGCCAAATAATTTCTAAGAAAAATAAAGCCCCCCTCCCTTTCTTCCAAGTAACTTTACTTCTAAATGACCATAGCAAATCCATTTTCGACCTAGTGAAGTTGGGTTATATGCAAGTTAAAGTAGAAGGTGTCTCCGTAAGGGGAATGACCCAATGTGCTTTAATTGCAATAACTTCTTCCACACCACCACTAATTTTCCTCTTAAAGCACGCTGTTTAAAATGTGGAAAAGGTCATCTTACCCGAGAATGTAACATTAAAACCCGTCTAGAAAACCCCCACTGCATTAATTGTGAAACTTACGGTCACGCAACATGCTACATAAAATGCCCCAAGTTTCCCAAACCCGAAAAAGATTCCTTCATCCCCGAAGCAAATAAAAATAAAAACAAAGTTTTCAATAGTAACAATGTTAAAGAAGGTATGTCCTGCGCAAATATTACCAGCGAAGAATTCCCAAGCTAAAACACCACCAATCTAAGAGTGACAAACCTAGCGAAAACTTTCAAGGATTCTTTGATATAGATAACAAAGTATCAGACTTGGTTCAAGTAGGCGAACTGTTTTCCATAGTTTCCTATCTCATAAAAAGAAACCCCAAAATTTCAATTTTACTTTCTGTTGGGGTGAAGCGAGTGAACTATTTTTTCTGGTGGAAGGATAACTGTGTGAGCCGCCCACGCGCGTTTTCCCGCTAGACACCCACGCATTCTTTCTACGGGGTTGACGAGCTGACCGGTCGCTGTGTGATTTTCGGTTAGACTTGCTGCGTGCCATACTCGTGATCGTTTTTCGTATGTGTATATTAAGAAATGTGCTCTCCCAGGATACCTGAGTGGAAGTAATTTTCACAAAAAGAACAACAAGTGGAAGCAGAGAGTGTGGTTGATCTGTGTGATGTGTTAGTTGACTTTGTGTGAACGTTTAAACCTTTCTACCTACAATGGATAAAATAACTATTCCCGATTTAAACGGAACGAAGTATTTTATTTTGGAGCTTAAGATGAAAGCTGCCCTTAGCTTAAAGAGATTAGACTTTCTAATCTTAAATGAAAATCCTTAAGACCTTACCCGTAAAGATGAGATTGAGTGGCCTTCGAAAAACTCAGACGCAATTGCATACATGAAGTTATCGCTCGAAGATGAACAAGTGTTACAGTTCGCGGCGGAAGACAACGCGAAAGTGCTGTGGGATAAAATTAGAGCGATTTTCATCGGCCAAGGCGAAGACCGAAAAATTGACGCGGGCAATGAACTCAAGATTATCCGAATGAAAAATGGCGAAACTGTAGGAGATTATATTGCAAGAGCGCGGGGGATTTCGACTAAGTGTCACTCCCTTGGATTGGACGTGTCGCCGAGGAAATTGGTCTGCCATACCATTAGAGGATTAAATGGAAAATTCTCCAAAGTGCGCGATATTCTGAAAACTGAAAGAGGAAAAAGTATGGAGGAAGTACTCTAAATTTTAAGGGAAGAAAAAACAACTTTAAACTTGTTAATTAAAATTCGCATGGATGAAATTAATGCTAAAGCATTTTATTCTAGGAGTAAAAATGAAAAGCAAACGAGACTGTTATATTTGCAGAAAACCAAACCACCAGGCAAAGGATTGTTATTATAGAAACAAGAACTCTCCAAGTACAAGCCAAAGGAATATAACACAAAGAAACAATTCGTCTAGAAATGGACACGTATTTACAGCTTCTATTTTCTTTCAGGGAAAACTTTGTGACAATACCTGGATCCTGCACAGTGGTGCATCCTGTCATATGGCTAAAGAATCTGTGTGGTTCAAGAATATTAGTCCAGAAGTGATGGACATTTATTTCGCCGATAAAAACTGAAAGATGATGAAAGGAACTAGAAACATTTCAGCTAAAATTGTGAGTACAAAGCATTGTAATTCTATTAATCTAACAATTACTGATGTCAGTTATGTTCCTCAATTAAGACGTAATTTACTGTCTGTAACATGTTTAATGGATAAGGGTTGTAAGATAAAAACAGAAAGTAATTGTGTATTGATATATGATAAAAATGATAAGTTAATAACTAAAGCATTTAAAAATAATGGTAGATTAGAAATTAAATTTTAAAAAAAATGTATTACTTCCATTTTTGTTCTTTAAATAATAATGCGACGCCGGTTTAACTTAAGTTAAATTGATTAATTTATTTCGTTAGATCCATTTTAAATAAAACCCGGTTCTAAATTTCAGTTGGCGTCACACTATAGCTTAAGTTTAAACATTAGATCTTTTAAAGACAAATAAAACAGGACACTAAATTAAAAGGCCGTTCTTTAAATTAACACTTATATTATTTACAATAAGATTGAAATTACGTTAAATACTAAAGATATACATGATTACTTAACTGAATAATTTCGGAGAGAGGAGTCATGACGGTGGTGCCCAGAGAGTCCCCTACTGCGCTATTTTGAGGGACATGTCAGACCAAGTCGGTGTGTGAAGGAGCCCCGAGAGAGTCAAAAAAGTTTGTCACAATTCGGGGTGCATTAGCTTTTATTCCAAGGCGGTTTGCTCCTGTACTCTGGATCGGATTCTTTACAGTCATTCAATCAGTTTTTCTGATTGGTCTAGAGTCAGCGGAAGGATATCCTCTCCCGGTCAATGACATCCCCCAAGCGCGGGAAATTCCCCAAAACACCCCATATCATGATGTATTTATGGGTACATTGCCTTCTTCCAGGCGTGGGAACACGTCACCCTTTTCGGTGGGGTAAGAGACGCACCCAAGAAATTCCTTTTCTTGTAAACAACAACAGGGCAGATATAAAAATTACAGTTGCAATCCCTAGGGACCGGCGACCCCCCATCACTCCTCCCCTCTTTCAGATTAACAAAACAAAAATGAATGAAAAACAAAAATATCAGTAAGTAAACGAAATACAGAATTGGCCTAGCGTCGGCAAATGTCTATTCACAGACTCCTGTTCACGATCAGCTGTCCACGTCTTGATGGTAGAGAAACAAATCTTCTGGGGCTTCGTAATCTCCCTGAAGTCGTTCGTGGTCTTGTGCTGTTTGAATCCCGCTCCATCATCGCTTAGATCTTCCTAAAGGAATCTGCTAAACTGCAAAAAAAAACTTTGTCTCCCAGGGAAACCATATTAGTAATGAAACAACAATTATCAGAAAAAAATTTAACTTGGCTCTTTTTGACTGCCGTCGAAGACTCCAAGCACTAACCTCCAACTCCTCTCACTGCTCATAAAATAAAAATAAGAATGTAAAAAAATACAATCAATTCCTGAAGTTCCTACACAATTCCGTGAGGGGAAAAAAACCAAATTAACTATCAACAACGACAATGACGTTAACGTCCGAAGAGAAAAAAAATTCACTGAATGGATCACCCAAACAATTCACAAAGACATCAGACACAGACTGACAAATAGAAATAATTAAACAATCACAAAGAATCGTGTGCCACTAAATAATAAAAAATATTAGACAAATAACACGTAACAATGCAAAATTGGCGTATCTAACAACTGCGCAACTCACAAAAACAACACGTAGGAGTATTGAACAAAATACATTGATAAGAAATAAACGCTAGTAAAAACATTTACATACAATTCAAGCGTGTCACCCAGAAACAGACACCTCAAAATCGTTTAACATCGAAATCTTGACACGACTAATGTGAAGTGAATGTCCCAGACCACCAAAAAAATACTAGCAGAACTCTTCACATACTCAAAGCATAAGAAATTTCAATGGTTCACTAAGAGCATTGATAACAATATTTAATGAAAATAATTAAGTAAAAGTAAAAAAAATATTAGAGATTTAAACGATGGGTGTGCATAGGTGAAAAAAAAATTTTATAACCTCGGAGAATGCTTAATAGCCTAAGAAATTAAAAAAATCACTACAAGCATTGGTTACAAATGAAAGTTTAAAAAAAAAATTTAACGTAATTTATTAAGATTTGCAAATTAAAATTCTATAAATTAACGAATCGTATAAATAATAAAAAAAATTTTTTTTAACCTGTAAGAATGCTGAGTAGCCTAAGGAATTTTAAAAGAAAACTTACTACGAGCATTGGTTACAAATGAAATTACGAGAAAAAAATTATACTGTAATTAAATTTAGAATTGCAAACCATGAGTGCGCATGTGATCAGTATGCACCCCCACTGTTTACAAATGCAACACAAAAAAAATACATGACATTCCTTGCGCAAACGATTTGCTGCATGCCGCAAACGCCAGCACAAGAGACAATGAAATTAAGATAAAAAAAATTTTTTCTTTGCAAATCCGATTGTAAAAAAAATAACTATAGCGATTAATGCCTTTAATTTAAATTTGAGAGGAAAAAAATTTCTTCCACATTCAATACATTTGAATTTCCATTTGAGAAATGAATTCCAGAAATCACAAGTGCAGTTGAAAATTTCAGAAAAAAAAATTAAAAACATAAAATTGATATGCAACCCAAGTCATATGAGGCGACACATACAGAGTAAAGTAATTTAACTAAAAGAAAAGTATTGCAAGTGTTAAACAAAATTAAACATAAATTCCAAAATAAAATTAAAAAAATATCGCTTAACTAATCAACATAACTTTTTACCAATCTTCGTAATACAATGTATCAAGTCCAGATAATATAAAACTCAAAAATGTTTCACTATACGCAACAAATATACAAACACGAAAAAAACCAGATCCTCTATTTACAATAATACCGCTAACTCAATTCATCGAAAATCCTCTAATCAATAACTCAAATACAATTCTATAACAAAAACCCAAAATTCTCAGTAACCTTAAATTGATTCCTTGATAATCCAAAATTGCCTCAGATCGTTCACATCTTATGCCTCAACAACACTAACTAAACTTATCTGCACCTTCCAAATAATCGATTGCACCACAATACCATTAACTAAAACCATCTATGCTCATCGACTTATTTACACAAGATCTCATATACTCAATAACACTAACTAGACTTATCTTCAACTTTCAAATAATTAATTGACTTCTCCGCAATACCAATAACCAAAACCCGTCTTTGCTGATCAACTTATTTACAAAAATCTCGCATAATCCTCAACTCGAACTTTCCTAAATGCATCTCAAAACATTCCTAAATATACCACACAATCATTAATTCAACTTATCTATGTTCATCAACTTATTTACTCGGAACTGTACCAAATCATTAACTCAAATTATCCCATCTACATCAAAACAACTTTCTCAATTATACCGTATAATTATATCAACTCAATTTCTCTTGCCCAAAATCCTTAAATCAAAACATCCTTCAGTACATCAAACAGTTTTATCCAATAAACCATGACTTTCTTTTCAATTCAATTAACCATTTCCATAAAAAAAACAACTATCGAATAAACGTACACTTTGAACACAAACTTAACTATCTCCATAAAAAAAAACTTTCCCAACCATTCAACAAATTCATCAGTGCAAACTTTATCTATCTCCTTCAAATAACTTTCTCAAATATTCTACGAAATCCCTAACTCAAACTTATCCAACCCCTTAAACAAGTAGTGAAACAACAAAAAAAATTCACACCCAATCCTCTTCCAACAGTTTCAAATTCTCATAGTAACAACGCCAGCATCCTACGTAAAAACAGGAAACCAAGGGGAGGAAAAAACGAACATCCTTTGGAAAAATTTTGCTTAGTCTCTTCCCTCTGTCGCGACAGCAGTGGGGCGAGGGGGAAAACCCCTCCTAAGGCGGCAAGAATCCGACATCCAAAAATTCCACCCCTGAACTGATGCTGCCCGCAGGGAGGAGAGTCCCTGCGACAAGGAGTAACCAAGAAACAGAATGTCCAATCAACAAACAGTATCCACCCTTGACCGGATGGCATGCGGGAGGGGGGGATTACGGACGAAAAAGGCTGCGGACAAAAGCTCTCCCCACTTTTCGAAACGAATGGACGAAACATTTTCAACACCATTAGCTGACCAAGAACAAAAAAAAGGCTTATTACCAAATAACAAGCAGAACTGCGTATTAAAATCCAGAACAAAAAAATTGAATCAACATCAACACTCGGCTAAATAATCTACCCACGCGATAACATAAATCAACACATGTAAGCCTAGCATCAACGACAAAAAAATTACCATTTTGATAGACCAAACGTTAAAATTCCTAGTAAGTTTAGCACACAAGCGAGACACAATTATTGACTGCAAATTCATTTAACAACCACAATTAATCTAAACCAACAGAAATACTATCTCGACAAACAAAACCTTCAATTCCTAGTAAAGTTTAGCACACAAGCGAGACACAATTATTGACTGCACATTAATTTAACAACCACAATTAATCTAAACCCCTGAATAAACAACAACAAAAAAAAATTCCAAATCTATAGCAAAACAAACAACGCAGAAATTAGATGAGCATTGAAACACCCAACGGAAACACAAGAAAATTTTAAGTCAAAGTTAGCAATCATCTCACATAAAAAAAACAACATGCGCGAGAAAAAATTATTAAAGTTTCAACCTAATATCTTATAGAAAATATTTTCTCAAACAACCATCTCTATCCATATCTTAACAAGCATAAATTCCAATGTTATCATCATTTAGTAATACACAACCACTTAAAATTAATACACCAACAAAATTTAGCAATAAATTAATTCTAACAAAATGCCGTTACCAAAAAAATTAATCTTCTATGCAAAATCAAAATAACCAGAAAGTACAGTTATACACAATCAAATCATCATAAAATAAACTATTCAATAGAGGAACCTTTTGTATGAAAAAAAAATTAAATTTACTAGATAATAATCACAACACAAATTATGTAATGGATTAGAAAAAAAATTTCAAATATGTATGTATCGTAACAACATTCAGATTTCATGACAGGTGTCCAGAGACCCCAAAATTTGACTTTTGCCGCAAACATAAATTAAAGCTTAAATTTTTTTTTAATTAAAATTGACGCACGTATATGATTATCATTGAATAACACTTGCATTACACAAATTTATTTAAGATATTGCACAAAACACACAGCATAAAAATATTTTATCTAGAGTTAAAATTGATATTAACCACATACAACATTATGTCATTTAAGCATCAAATCAAGACATAAAACAAACTGCATAAAAAATTTTTTAACTGGAATTCATTAAATAACAGGAAATCATTAAATAAATGAGTACAAAATTTGATATAACTAAAAAAAAACATAAAACATAGCATGAGACAAGGTGCAACTATGAGACAGGTACCATTCAATGCGTGCTCTCGAATTGACGAAGCGTAAAATTGTAAAAAAAAATTAAGTCTCCCTGAAATTTTTTAGCGCGGAAATGTATTAACGAGCCGAATTACCTGCACGAGCCCTTAAATTATACCGTGGACCTGGAACAATACCCTTAACCTCCGTCTTGTCTGGTTGTAAATCACCCAAATTTTTCAAATGCAAATATGAAAAATGAAACTTTTAACTAATCGGCTCTCGCGTAAATACATGCATAGGGAAAAATTCACATCAATATTAAAAGAAAAAAATTAAAGAGCACAAGTACCTGCGTCATCTCTGCACCCTGGACTCTTTGACTCTCTTCCTCACACCAAAACTGCAAGAAAAAAAAAAAAATTCACAGTATCAAATTACATAAAACATAGTGGCACACGAGATGAAAATTTGTTGTGATGATCCATTAAGAAACGTTTACAATATCAAGGATGTAAAAAAAAATTCAAATAATGGTACAAAGAAAAAAATTTAACATCCTGGTCACTGAACCAGATAATGTGACGCCGGTTTAACTTAAGTTAAATTGATTAATTTATTTCGTTAGATCCATTTTAAATAAAACCCGGTTCTAAATTTCCGTTGACGTCACACTATAGCTTAAGTTTAAACATTAGATCTTTTAAAGACAAATAAAACAGGACACTAAATTAAAAGGCCGTTCTTTAAATTAACACTTAATTTATTTACAATAAGATTGAAATTACGTTAAGTACTAAAGATATACATGATTACTTAACTGAATAATTTCGGAGAGAGGAGTCATGACGGTGGTGCCCGGAAAGTCCCCTACTGCGCTATTTTGAGGGACATGTCAGACCAAGTCGGTGTGTGAAGGAGCCCCGAGAGAGTCAAAAAAGTGTGTCACAATTCGGGGTGCATTAGCTTTTATTCCAAGGCGTTTTGCTCCTGTATTCTGGATCGGATTCTTTACAGTCATTCAATCAGTTTTTCTGATTGGTCTAGAGTCAGCGGAAGGATATCCTCTCCCGGTCAATGACATCCCCCAAGCGCGGGAAATTCCCAAAAACACCCCATATCATGATGTATTTATGGGTACATTGCCTTCTTCCAGGCGTGGGAACACGTCACCCTTTTCGGTGGGGTAAGAGACGCACCCAAGAAATTCCTTTTCTTGTAAACAACAACAGGGCAGATATAAAAATTACAGTTGCAATCCCTAGGGACCGGCGACCCCCCATCAATAAGTTCTAGTGCAGTCTACCCTAAGCTTACTACCAACTTCTAACAGCCTATAAGAAGACAAGAAAGAACTTTCTCCCTCAAGCCACCCCATTGGTCAGCCCCTTTCAAGCCTGTCTCCTATTTTGGAGCCAAGTTTCCAACACAAAGATTTTTTGTACCAGATACAGGGCTGAACAGAGCTGACGCAATCCGAACACGTCTTTCCCCCAAAATCACCTTCAAAATCACTTCATAGCATATCTCCACCCAAAAAATTCTACTGATGCTATAAGGAAAGCCTTATAGATGTTAAAATATGTTCATATAAAAATTTACAAACTCGCATATAAAACTTTCAAAAACATATAATTTTGAATTATTGGCATTGAACACTTATATCTTGAATTTAAAAAATTGTAATGATATTTATGCACCACGGGTTAATGCTCAAGGACCAAGAAATATTTCTTTGGACATATCTGCAGTACTAAAAAGTTTTTTGCCTTTTCACAAAAGTTTGACAGGGGTTAACACAAATCTGTATATGATATTACTTGTTTCCCATTTACCCCCATCGCAGTTTACTGGCAGCATTGGACCAAAATATTACTTAACTTTCTCTTACCTTTATTGAATTTACCAGAAGCTGGAAAAGAGTGTACGTATTTTACCTTCCATACACTTTTCCAGCAGAGATTTTCTTAACAGTTTCAAGGAGACGAGTTTTAACAGATTGATAATTTTATTTTATAGGAAACAAAACAAATATGGTTGTATTTTTATGACACTTCAGGAGAGAACAAATATTTTCGTATTAAATGTTTCTACTAAAATTAAATAATACATTCATTTTGAAATTAATACCTTAAAATGTTATTTATACCTAAAAAAACTCCATTATAGTTTATTTCATAATATTTTTTTTTTGCTTTTGTTCTCATAAAAAGGAGTGATAAAACTCTCTATTTTATAACTTATATGAATTGTTCTGTATAAAATAATTCCCTATTCTTTAATATACATTAGAAAATATAAAACCATCCATATATATATATAGTGAGCATTTTTTGTACATGAATAACATTCATGCGCATTTTTCATTTAAGAATTAACTATGTGATTATGAGCTTAAGTTTTGAATTCACCATAGATTAATTTTAGAATAAATTACTAAAATTGAAATTCAAACAAGTCCACCCAAGATCATAATTAAACTATTTCTTTGTGCTGACTAAAAAAAAAAGAGATTCATCACTTACACACACAAGAGTATCACAATCTATCAATTTTATAATTTCAAACAAGAATACCACACCACACCAACTATTTCTTCTGCTGACCTTCAAAGCTTAGAAATTATTTTTCTCCATTGATTGCTAACAATTGTTTTTGAGTAAATGTAAAAGTATAGATCTTGAGAGTGTTAACTGTATTAAAACACTTCAAGCAGCTTTTTATGACACAAGAAAGGAGTATTTAAAATATATATATATTAAACTATATATACTGTCAGTTCTCCATATAATGAACTGCTATTTTACAAACTTTTTCCTAGAACTAATCTATAAGGTATATTATTGAAAGATAATCTCTAATGAATTTTCTACATCAGAGGTGGCCAACTTTATAGCTAAGGGGTGCCAAACAAATCTATCAATATAATTCAGCATGCTACACTATGGGGAATATTTGAATCAATTCGATTCTTGTGGCAATACATACAGATTTGGAGTTCTATTATATATTAAAAGTATACGCAACATTTAAAGATATTAATATTAACATAAAAACAAGTAATATAAAAAAATTTAACTCAATTCCTACTTAGATCAAAGAAAAATTTTATTTTAGCTACTTTCTATTAAATAGTTACAATTAATATAAACATGTATATACATATGACAGAATCACAACATTAAGTGGTAATTAATTTTTATTAATTATCATCAAAGGATCGTATAGTTATCCAAAACAATCATGTATATAAAATTTCAGTTCAACTAAATGCTTTAAAACGCGAGAAAACAACTTTTTCAAGTTTTGACATAAGTCGGCCAAATTGTCGCTATGTCGCCAACGTAGCAGTATTTGTGATTCTTTAAATAATTAGTTTTAATTAATTGATTTTTATTAATTATAATTAAAAATTATTGTATTGTCATCCAAAATAATCATGTACCGTATTTTACTGTATATAATCCGTGGATTAAGTGTTTAAAAAGTTTCAAATTTCATTGTGCGTATTATACGGCGCCGCGCGGATTATCTGAGATAAAACATTGTCCCTCAGAAAAGCTAACAATAAAGTTTTGAAAGAAATGCCGTTTATGTTTTATAAAATAAATAATAGATGGTGCTTTCATGACTCGGATGACGTATATCAGCCATAACTAGTTTTTGTCCAATTACATTCAAAAACGAATTCGATTCCTTGGAAGGAAAAAACATTTACGAGTCGCTGGCGCCATTTTCAATTTTCTCTTGACTAGAGCTATTACGTCCTTTCAAAGTTTTCATCATGTTGAAGTGAAAGCATTAAGTTACACTGCAAACTTCAAGTCAAAAGTTATAGAGAAGGCTAAACCGAAGTCAGGAAGCTGCAAGGTTTTTCAACGTTGACGAATTGAGTATTCATTTGTCGAGAAAAAACAAGTCCAACTTCGAAAATTGTGATCGACGTTAAAGAGCCGATAGTCGTGGAAAACCTCACTGGCTAGAATTAGAGGAAGAAATAAAATAAATGGATTTTAAAAGAAAGAGACAATGGAAAAGCAGTCTCGATCTTAATTTTTTTGCTGTTAACTTACTAAATTTTTTTAAAAAGTTTTTTTCGCGTGTAATGTTTCGTTTAACAACTCAAAACATAGATGGAAGTAGCAAAGAATTTTTTTTTATTGAGATGATCGTAAAAAATATTACCATACATATTTAAAGAGAAGTTTCATGATATTTTTTTCTGTATAATTTCTTGCTTCTATTTTTAATTATTTTGTGTATTTTTTATCTTATATAACACTCATTATCGGCAGTTTATATTTTTGGATTATTCAACGTAAAAACTGCCATGGATTATACGCCGCTGCAGATTATACAATGTTTTTTTTACTCGAAAAAAAGGCTTTGTGGATAATTAGCCGCTGCTGATTTTAAACAGGAAAATACGGTATATTAAATTTCAGCTCAATTGAGAGCTTTAAAATGTATTTTATTAACGATTGAAAATTCCACCAAAATAAATAAATAAATAAATGGAGAGTGTGAGTTAACAGTAGGAATTGAATATATAAGCAATAGAATAAATATATATCTATTTCTTCAACATAGAAAGTACACATATAAATACGCATTTTGTAAAAACATTGATTAAAATAAGAAAAAACATAAAATATATGTATTCCAGAAATATAGTTAGTATACCTTCAATAAAAAATTTAAATTTATGTATAAACCATGTCCCTTCAAAGCTCTACTTAATATCGCAATATAAGTGGAGTAATTTGTACCTTTCAATCTGACTCGCCCATGATTCTGAATGTTCGGCTATTAAACAATTTCTTTGTGCATTCAAACTATATTTCTTCACATAGATATATATATGGAAGCAAAAGTGTAAAGCCCAGAGTGCATACAACTTTCTTCAAACAATTAAATCATTCTTGAAATGACATGAAGCAGTCGAAAATAGATGTCACTTTATTGATAGAGTTACCTTGCAGATATTTTCATAATTCAGTAAATTCTGCTTTAAATAATTCTGAAGCTTTCTTTTCACGGATGCAGCAAGAAGAGATGCTTCCTTTTAAAGGAATTACACCTTTTTTTTGGCATGATGTGAATATTGAATGCTAAGAATGAGTCATATTTAAACAAAGGATATTTTTTTCTTTACATAAACTACACTCAAGCAAATTCAGAATTTTGGGACATACGATTAAAAGTGAGAAAACCTTTAAATTAAAAAAAATACATGAGGCTTTGAGAGGAGACACAGTGATTTAAATTAATCTCAAAACTTGAGGCAGTGCTACTGAGAATTGGGCGCTCACGTACCTACCCCTGTTCTACATAATTAACTTTTTTCTGTAATTATAGAGGCCCTGACTACATATTAAAATTTTTAAAAGTAGTAATTATAAAATATTGAAAATTCGAAAATTAGTTTTAACACGAAAATAAAAATATGTCAGCCATTCTTGCCACATACACAACTCAAGACTTTATTTTACCAACTCAATATTCCATCTCCTTATCTATTGCCATCGAAAGTTCCAGAACTTTCCATAATTAAAATTACAGTTAATTTTTATGAATGAAAGCACGCGCGCGCGTGAGCATTAATATAAAGCATTAATAAAAGCATTAATATAAAGCACGAGAGAAATAAAGAATTACCATTTGTTAAGTCTTCCCCCTCTGGTTTCGACGGCGTCCCGATGAGGAACCAGGAGTCTGTGGGACCTTTGGTGGACGGCCACGTTTACGAAGAAGAATAAGGGGTTTTACTTTGTCATTATTACAAGGAGTTAAAGCAGAGGTGTGGTAAACACCAAGAGGTTCCCCCGGATTATCAAGACTAGCAATCTCGTAAGATGATGGTGATCTTTGTGTTAAAATCACGTAGGGGCCGTCTCTGCGTGGCATTAGTTTCGCACTTCTTCCTTGCGCAGCGTTGCTCAGTGGATGTGATGCTACAAAAACATGTTCTCCGGGTTGATATGTTGGAGCAGCTTTTCTCTTTTTATCTGCGTAAAACTTCCTACTATCCTGCTGCTCTTCAACCACCTCTCTAATCTGAGTGGAAAACTTAGCGAATTTCTTGAGATAGGGAGTTATCTCTGGCACAGAATTATCGTTCTGGATGACGACTCGGATATCTTTAACAACTTCACTTGGAGTGCGTAACTCTCTACCAAAATTCAGAAAGGCTGCCGTCTGTCCTGTCGTTTCGCATTTGGCTGTGTTGAGAGCAAAGTGGATGAAGGGTAGCTTCTCTGACCAACAGTCATGCTTGTCTTGGACGAGAATCGCCGGCCGTGGTTTCAGATCCCTATTCTTTCGTTTAACTGGGTTAGCTTGTGGATGGTATACAGGGATCAGGGATTGATGGATGTTTAATAGGTAGCATATTTGTTGCATCACTGCAGACACAAACTGGGTTCCATTGTCACTGATAAGGCGGAGAGGAATGCCATACCTCAGTAGAACCTCTTCAATCTAGGTAATGGCACATTCTTTTGCTGTGGCATTGGGTAGTGCAAACAGTTCGACCCACTTGGTGGTACAATCCTCAATGATTAGGATCCATCTTTTGCCATCTTTAGTCTCAGGTAGGGGCCCGAAGAGATCAATGGCCAAGGTTTCAAAACGTTGGGCTGGCACAGGTGTCTGTAATAGCCCGGAAGGCTTCTGATTTGAAGGTTTGTATTTAATGCAGTCAGGACAGTTCTTTACAGGAGACATTCTGTATGGGGGTACAGAGATCGGAAGACTAATTCCCGTGTTAATGTGGTGCTCAAAGATATTTGTTGCTTCTCCCCCTGGTTCGAAGACATTTTGGAAGGATTCCAACAGGAGGTTAAGTTTCTCCTTCTGGGCAGAGGTCAAACTTTCACCTTCCCCTTCTCTTAATTGGCAGGTGTTGCTAGACATCTTCTCAACTATGGACGGGGTGTCCAATTCTTCACCAATTGGATACTTGTGGGTAGGATTGTCCCAAAAGTACCAGCAAGTATTCTTCACATCTAGAACCAAACCAGCAGAACTAAGGAAATATGTTCCTAGAAGTGTTCTATTTCCCTTTGCCTTTGGGAGAGATATGAATTTGGTCAAGACTGATCTCCCCTCAATTTCTACCATTACTTGGGTTGTGAGGGACTCACCTGTGGTCTGTTGACCATCTGCTAAGCTCATTGCTAATGTGGTTTCCTGGAAAAGGAGTCCCTTATCCTTAAATATCTGGAACATCCTTTCCCCAGCAATTGAATGTGAAGATCCTGTGTCTGCACATACACGTTCCTTTATTCCATAGAAAGTTATGTCAATTAGGGTCAATCGAGGGCTTCTGGTCTGAGCTGTGTATGCATTGATGTGATTGGTTGCTACGTCTGTTCTTTGTGAGGCGTTGAGGTTTCAGGTGGGGCACCTAGATTTTATCACTCCTTGTTTCCCACAGCCATAGCATCTAAGAGGGGATTTCTCATTTGGTACCTGATGGGAATATTCTCTTTTGGGAGGGTGTTCAGGTTTCCTGAATGATACCTGTCTTCCATCGTTTACGATTTCACTTGCCTTCACGTGCCTCCTAGGTCCACTGGGTAGGGAACGTCGGATGTTGTCAAAAGCTTCCAGCTTATCTGCTAACATTTCTGGGGAGATAAGATCTTCCAAGATATCCAGGTAATGTTCCTTACACTCTGGAGAGCATCTCTTTTTCATTTGATCGGCAATCATCAAATTCTTCAATCCGTCAAATGAATCAATTTTAAGCTCATTGAGCCAACCTTCAAAATATGCTCGGATTTCAAAATAATAATCCTTCCATGTCCCATTTGGGCTTTTTCTGCGACGTGAAAACAGCTCCCGGAATTTTTCTGCGGTTAATTTGAACCGTTGCAGAAGCATTCCTCGAATGTGGGAGTAATCCCTGCATTTCTCCTCAGGCTCACGGGCAATGAGGGAGGTTACATCACTAGGTAGGGCACCAATGAGATAGGGTACCCACAGATCTTCACCAAGATCCAATAGCTTCATTTGCCGTTCGAATAATGTGAGGAACAGGTCCATGTTATCAACTTCAGGATTGAATGTTGGTAGCAATTTTTTTAATTCAATTTTTGTTTGGGGTAGGGTTTGTGGACCTACGACTCTTTGAGCCTCATTTTGCAGTCGTATTTTCTGCAGCTCAAATTCACTTAGTGTTTGCTCTTTTTGTTTGTTTTCCTCGTCTATCCTATTTGATATGATTCCCTCAAAAATACATTTCACAAATTCAGGGTCTTCCTTATAAGCATCATTTGTTAAAATTTTTATCCTTAATTTAATCATTTTTAGCTCTTCCCCATTTGACTCACATTCACCTAACTCAATAGCAAGCTTAATGAGATCAGCTTTTTTCCCCTTTCCCAGAAATGAGATGACTGAGAATTTTAAGAGTTGCAAATAAATAAAATAAATAACTAAGGTCCAGGTCTTATTGTCCACCAAAGCTCTTACAGATATGGGAATACACTTTAAAATATGGCTAGTTTTAAAATGTTATAAATTATTATGCACTTAAAAATACAATTAAAATAGGTAAATAAATTAATAACATATTCAAAATACCAACAAGGAACATTAATTCAAATAATAAAATAATATAAAGAAAATTTAGGAATCATCAGTTGTAATCATACAAAAATTAAATGCAATGAAAATACTAAATAAAACTAAAATAATCAGGCATGTAATGCTACTTAAATTCAGTAGGGGAAATCAGTAAAATATCAAGCAAAATAGTAATTATTAATGTGCAATTCACAAAATATTAATCAGGAAACGTTATATCACAAGAAATAAATTAATATACAGCAAAATTAAGAATTATCGTTGCATAAGAATACCAAATAAACAATGGAATAAAATAATAAAATTATCCCTAGCACTAACACACTGTAGCAGGATTGCTGTTCGAGCATGCGCAGGGGGCGCCGCGCGGCGGTGATTAAGTGTATTAAGCGAAACGCGAATTAAGAGTTGCAGAGAGTGTGTGGGAGATCAGACGAGCGAGAGCGCGGAGTTACGATTCCCATCGTAAGTGTTCCGACATACTCCCCGAGCAACCGAGTGTGAAAATAAAAGAGTTGTGTCAACATCCTCGTCTGGTTTCCTGAGACAAAAACACATAGGGACCACTCCCCAACATGGTCCGTCCAGCCGAGCCGGTGAAGTGAGCCATTCAAGGTGACGTGAGTAGTGGTCTTTTTGTGTTTTTATTATTATAAATTGAGGACTATAAATTAATTTTAGAAAAGTGTTTAAGAACTGCCGAAATTATCAGTATCACTTTAATGTGTTGTACACCATAATGTGTAAAAATTGTGTTTGTTGCAGCATTTCACTTTTTCTTAATTATTTTTATCTAGAAATTATTCTCATATGTGAGCAATCAAAATGTTTACTAAATGACAGGCACATAATGATCAGATTAGCTGAAGAGGACCTATAATGCAACTTGCTTTTAGAGTATCTAACTGTACAACATTTTTACCTAGCATTTCTATATTACATATTATCTATGCACATTTCTGTTCTTTTATTATTTTTTAAATGTACAATAATATTTTTCTATTCTCTAAAAACTACTGCTATACATACTGTGTCCATTTTTGATTATATTTTTAATTGAATACATATTTCAAACAAAATGCTACATATTTTTATGTAAAAATCTTTTACTCTCATAATCAGAAATAATCTTAAAATGATATATGATTAATAATGCTGCTAAAATTCTTAGGAAAGAGAATACACATGCAATGAAGCAATTTATTATCTTCCCATTATTGCATTAAAATATTAGTTAAATATAATGTACAATTACTTCCCCCGTTCATTTTATCGTACATACAGTTTTAAAAAAAATGGAGAAATTATTCCACATGAATTTTCTTTCTGTGGATTTTTCCTCGGCCATACGATTATTGTGGAGTAAGAACGCATTACTTCGAGCCACATTATTCTTTTCTAACAACACTTTAATTTCTACACTATTGCGAATTCATTTATTACTTTTTAATTTAAATTTCAATGCATGTACTACTCTTTCTTTTAGAATAGATTCCTTTATACTGTTCTCAAATGTTTAACTTAAAAAAAAAACGTTGCAAGGAATGTTTTCTTAGAAAACAGCTTTCTTCTCAGATTTCAGGAAAATGCTATTAGGGAAAAATCCCGTATAACTTAGAAATTCTTCCCTTAAAATGAATAGTTTTCGATTAAAAAAACTGTACCATTTACCTTACCCTACCCAGCTCTCGAGACTAGTCCATTTAGCTCAGTTTTCATCAACAACTTTATTCGGAAGGATTGAACATACCCACCAGAGAGCTTAGAGCAGGGATACACAACCTTTTTTCTGCTGGGCCGCATACATAAATTAGCGATACCACGTGGGTCGCACACATATGTTAGCTATTTCACGCGGGCCGCAACATGAAGTTAAACGGGGTGAAATGCTTTAAGATCAAGATAACATTAAAGTGTGAGTGAGTGAGTCTAGGGTTTTAGGGTGCAAGCTCCAATTTTGGCTATACTGCGCCAAACATTTGATATAAAACTTAAAGTTTTTTTATAAAATATGTAAAAATAATGACAATACACTTTTAAAAAGTTAAAATTTCAAACCACTTCAAACCATTTTCAATGAATTAAAGAAACAAAATTTGGTGGGGAATTCCCCCACCAAGTCAGACCATATCTTAAAATAAAAGCATTGAAAAAGACGAATGCTAGTTTAAAACAAAGTTAGACGATACATGTAATTAAAAAATTAGCCTCTACTCTTTCTGTATCGGGTTGGAGTTAACGCGCGTAAATATCCTTTAGGAAAATTTAAAGGGTCTTCTTTAATGGTGAATTTATCCGTAGGATCTGACACAAGTTCCTCCTTCTCCACGTCATAAGTTATCATGTCTTCCTCATCTGTTGCATATTCTGTAGGTGCTGACTTTCTAGGTCTGTGTGGAGCCCTTTTTATTTCGATTTCTGGTTTCTTTACTTTTGGGCGCTCTCTTCTATTTCTTAAATTTCGTTTTACACACTGTGGGATTTCAGGTGCATTAGAATATTCACTGTTGGATGCAGTTGAAAGCGCATTAAATTTATCAGGAGTTGTAAGAGAACATGTTTCAGTTTCTAAACATGAAACAGAAGTATTCAGGTTATTGCCAGGAGAAGTAGTTGTAGTAGTAGGAATGGGTATTTTTAACAGGCTCACTTTGTATTGTTGGTATTATTGCAAATGGGGAAAGAAGTAGATTTTTTTGAGTAGATGAAGATGACGTGGAGACGGTAGACACTGAAGACGAGGTACTAGGCATTGGATTTTCAGAAGATACGGGTGTCAGGTATTGTAAAGGTGGACAGATTATGTTTGTTATATTTGGATCTGTTTGGGTAGTTGTGGATATAGTTGAAGGTTTGGTAGCTTGATCATACGTTTGGGTTAACTGAGGAACTATTAATTTGCGTGCTTCAAAATAAGATATGTTTCTATTGGTTTTAATTTCTTTGATCTGCTTTTCTGATTTCCATTTTTGGCATAATTGTGAATCTGATGGATGAGACTGCGCACTATTAATACATTTCGGCTCTAGAGTACAATCCGTGGAAGAATGCCCAACGGAAGCACATTTACAGCATGTTAATTGACCGTGGCAGGAAGTTTGAGAGTGACCGAACCTCTGGCATTTGAAACAGTGCATAGGGTTCGGTATATAAGGACGGATTTTACACTTCAGATATCCAGCTTTTATTGTGTTTGGTAGTTTTGGGCTATTAAATGTTAAAATTAAATGTTTTGTGGGAACAATTGTAGAGTCTTTTTTATTGTGATTCTCCCGACCTGAGTGACACCCTGATCAAAGAAACCTTCAAGAATCTCTGAATCAGGAGTGCCCAACAAGTCAGGTTCCGAAATAACACCGCGACAAGAATTCAGGGTTTTATGCGGACTTACTGTTACAGGGTTATTAAGTAATGATTTCGCGAGAAGAAAGGACTTGGTTTGTAAAGCTGACGTAGTTTCTGTTAGAAGATCCCCGGAACGCAATCGTTTTACGGATTTCGGTTCACCACCTATTCCGATGAGGTTTTATGAATAGCAAAAGGCGATATTTTTGACGTGTCATTGTTAGGAAAAATCGTAAGTAAGTAAAAATCGAGTAAGTGCAGAAACAGTATCAATGTTGAGAGTGGGTAATACGAGGCCTTTACACGGCACAGGTAATTGGATCCATAAGCGCGAAAAAAACTTCGTCCTGGCGTGCCTCCACCCACCACGGAGTCCAACAAGGGAGGCAGTGTGCCGGTCATCTGGCAACTACCAGACGTGGCGCTTACCTGGAGTACACCAAGAATATAATGCTACAGCATCAGGGCGAGGATCCAACCGGTAAACCCCCCACCCTTTATCTGCTCACTAACCCTACAGCAGTGTCTATTCGGCGACACCAAAGAGAGGTACTACCAGCCCATTGACAGGAGTGGGCTCACTCCTGCGATCCGTCTACAGTGAAGCGTGGGCCAAAGGGAACACAGAGGTATCCCTAGGCTACCAATCCCCTCCTTACGGGACGCCGCACACGGCAAACATGTGGGTCGGAAAGCCAACGTTGTTAGTCAAAAACAAATAAAGTAAAAAAATCAAAACATTTAAAGAAATCAAAGAAGTAATAATAAAAATACCAAAATCGAAAAATTTAAGGAACGATTAAACTAATTTATCGCAATATATACAAAATGAATACAAAAATGTTATTAATAACGAAAATAATGAGAAATCAAAATAAAACAAATCAAATAGTTTTTTTCACATATGTATTTCAAAACAATTGTCTGTGGTTTCGACGTGAAATGAAGAAAAGGGAAATTTGAATGGCAAGAAAGAGGGCCGAAAATAGAGAAGGATCACTAGGGTACCCCGGGTTCGTAAAGCCCGTGTTTACCAAAGATAGTAAATCCCTTGGGAAAAGGAAAATATCACTAGGATACCTCGGGATTGTGACCCCCTACTCACCTAAAGAAGTTGAGCCCCTGAGGGGAAAAAGGGGACACAGTAGAAGGAGAAAAAAGATCACTGGGTCACCTCCAGTGCGTGAAACCCGGTCTCTCCTAAAGAAGGTGAACCCACTGAGGGGAAGATAACATTGAAAATTTAAAAGGTGGGAAATTGATAAAATATTATAAATCATTTTTTTTTTCTTTTAATTATTTTAGTTTATATATATATATATTTTTTTTGTCACTAACACTAAATTTAAAGAATTTCAGAAAACGCTCTTTCACAATTTTTGCATCAGTAAACGGTTTCATATAATTATCAATAATATAACAAACTTCGTAAGATGTCTCTGTTCTTGCTGTGACATTACCACTGACAAAACACTTTTTGCTGTTGTAAAGAATACTCAATGAAGCCTATTTACATCCCTTGAAAGAGATCTTGGAGGGAAAGTGTCATTAAATGATTCATGTTTCCTGGCATTTTTAATTACCGCACCTTCGTGACAAATCAAACAAGTATTGATCCATGTTTGTTTTTCACTACAAAACAGTAAACCTCCAAAATGTTTGAATATTTTTCGCTTGCAAGGTATGAAGTATTGTTAAAAATTTGTTCCACCCATAAAACTATCGCTACTCTACTGTTGTCTGTTATCACTAACCGTAACCGCTCCAAACAGAAAAGAACATCAATTCGCAGCCGTACGACTTCGACAGGAAAAAAGCAAAACTGATAGATTTGATTTCTTGTCAAAGAATTTCCCACCAAATTTTTAATACATTGTTCTTAAATAACTGAATTTTTCAGAGCAATGGGTCACATGACCGGACCACTTAAAAAAGTTCGGTGGGCCACAGGTTAAGTATCGCTGGTTTAGAGCTATAAAATGGTTCATCGAGATAAACAGGAAATCATACAAAAAATGTACGTGAGCAAGAAAATGCAACACAATGTAATTATAGTTATTAAAAAAAAAAACTCCGAAAAAGAGCAGAGGAGGAGAGGGGGGAGGAGGAATTACATAAGTCTATTGCAGAAACGAGTAAATTGCGAAAAATTGAAACAGGAAATTACATCATTATGAATCATATTGTTATTAAAAATAGAATGTCACCAACAAGAAATTGCTTCCAGTGTAGGTTTTTTAAGATGTAATGTAAGATTTTTCATGGAACGACGTTTATTTTCAAGGATCAATTTATAAAAAAATGTAAAAAACTGAAAATAATATAAACTTTCAATAAGTAAAAGTCGCAATACTGTACAAAAAAAGGAATAATTTCTTACAAGAACGAAATTATTTTCAACTTAATTGCCATGATTATAGTTGTGTTGCATCTTTTTACAGTTGCGTCTCAAATGCGAGAGAAATGATTGCAAGTTCGGCTTACTTGGTGGTCAGGGTCCGAGGTCCGAGCTTCAAGACCCCAGTGCACGGCGCAGCTCATCCCTGAAATATTACGAACGAACGCAAGTGATCGGTCGCGGGGTGGCGGTGAGCACACTCATTCTTTATAGTTTTACCTTAGTTGCGTCATGGATTTCCACTGCTAATGTGATGCCAAGTTTATCTACGCATAGAATAGACACAATTTAGTTGATACAATTGTATTTTAAAATTTATTTGTGTTACATTTAAGATTTTTTATGTAGGTATAATCAATTCTTCAATCAAGGAATTTACATCCAGATTTCTCAGTTGCATGAATTCTAGGAAATACTCAAGTTTATTTTGTACCTTTTTGTGACTTCATTTGATAAACTGAACTTGTCCGAATTCGATTGGATGGAAATTGAAAAATTTGAATCACAAGTGATTGATTTTCATTCTAGTTTAATATGAATTAAGAAATTAAATTAAATCAAACAAGGAAATAGTTGGTATTTATTGAAACAGAAAGATTAACAAGAAATATAAGAAAAAATGCCAATAAATATATTTTCGAAACATGGTAGTGGAATTCGATTCCAGTCACATGTACAGTAGTATGTCGTTTATCCGAATAAATTAAGACGAGACACCGTTCGGATAACCGAAAACCAAATACCATCCATGCAGTATATGAAACCGGACACTATACAAATGTTGAGAATCATCATATGCCGTAAGCGTGCTTGAAGACGAAGTAAAATAAGTGCAAAATGTCGCAATTTGCCTTTTTTTGTGGAAAATAATCACTGATTTTTCGCTATACCATTGTACACCTTCATGTTTTCACTGCAAGGTCTCTGATTCTCTCTTGAATAGCATTCGTTGAGTAGGACAGCACTCTGATTGTTGTTCGTACCCTTCCATACCTGTCTCTAACGCAGAAAACGCTTCAGCATTTGATGGACCCTTGCTACTTTCGCTGTTGTTGTTGTCCTCGTCTTCACCCGTTTCATCGTCGACCGGGTCGGATTGTTCTTGCACGGAAGTCACAATCTCGTCATCATTTAGCATTTGAATTCCACAGTCTTCTGCATCGTATGACATCCAGGTTTCTACATCTTCATCGTATTCTTGAAATCCTAGGATAGATTGGACAAAGTCGGTAATCTCTTTACTGTGGTCGTCTTTTTCGGCTTCTAAATCTGGCCCCAGCTTATTCCATGCATTTTTCAGGTTCTTTATTTCGAGCGAGTCACACGCTTCGGCTAACATGCACAGACGTCCTTCATTTTGAGTTTTTTAGCAAAAGCAGCAACACTTTTTTCATCGTTTTCTGCCACGCTGAAGACGTCATCAATGGCCTTGAGAATTTCGACTGGTGGGTTTCAGGGAGGATTATCGAAAATTAATAAAACTTTGCCTTTTTTCCCTTCACGTTCACGAAGTTTCTTGACGTTAGGAATGAAGTCTTTAGAGTACCATTCAGAAAAAAAGAGCAGAGTTGATCCACGCATTCTTTTGCTGCTTGTAAAGAGTAGGAAGGCATGAAACATTTTTGAAGTAGCGAGGTTTCTTAGATTTGCCAATCACAAGCAATGGCAAAGAGTGCGTTCCACTAGCGTTCGCACAAACCATGGCTGTAACCCGTTCCTTGCTGACTTTAAAACCTGCTGCTGTGGACTACTGTTTTGAAGCCAATGGCTTTCTCGGCAGAGCCTTCCAATTTACTCCAGTCTCGTCTACGTCGTAAACGTCGGCTATGGAGTAACCTTCTTCTTCCACACTCTGCAAAAATGTTTCCTTAAACTTGTGGGCAGAATTCTTATCTCCAGACATGATTCGCCTTCAATCTGCAGCTCCCGTATCCCGTGCAGAGATTTAAAGTTCTTTAACCAACCAGTGCTAGCTTTAAAATCAGCCGAACCGCCTAATTTTTCGTTAAGTTTCAGAGCTTTTTCGCGCAACAGAGGGCCCGATATTGGGTCCCCTTTGCTGTGAAAACCACAAGTAGAGTGCACGATGGAGAACATCGTTTACTTCTCTCGTGGTTTTCCTTTTCTTCGAGCCATCTTCTTAGTCAAGTTTTGATGCAAAATTTGAAATGGCTTCTCGGCTTTTTTTTATCTCAGAAATATCTTTGACTTTTCTACATTATAAAACTTTGCTAGAGAAGCTCCAATTTCTCCTTTCGCGAAACGGTTCAATATTTCAAGCTTTGTCTCTATGTTCAAGATATTGCACTTCCGTTTTGAATTCGAAGCCATAACTGTTCACAACTCAACAAAAGAGCACGTAAACACCCCCTCACTTGGAAACAAATTGACCTAATACTCCACACAGATTTTTACTAAATTATACAACTAAAATTCCCCAAATATCCCGGATCTTGAGTTTTCCCGTCATTTATGGACTCATGAGAAATAACTGTTGAGAATTGCACTGTTCGAAAACGTATTCATAAACTGTTGAAGCAAAACTTTCCTTTTTGTGTTTTGTCTAGGCTGGCGCCAGCGCGCCCACTATTAATTTATTGCTTTGATCAGTGTAATCACTTTTTTATTTCAGAAAAAAACTAGATTTTGAAATGTGATGTTGATACTATTTTTTTTTTTTAAACAGTACATGTAGTTGAAAAAAGTAATAACTGGTTCGGATATTTGTTGCTCCGTATAATTGACGTTCGAAAAAACGACGTTCTACTGCAACTGTTTGCAGAAGCTGGCTCATGCTATTTACCATATTTTCATCTACCTATGCCAGTGAGTCATTATATTTAGAACTGAATAACACAAAAGACTCCCTTAGAAACCGCAAAGGGGCAGATGACTCCCATTCAGCATGCATTCTGTGTGTGTGCTAAAAGTAACATCTCACAATCCTGATTAAGTTGTCATTTAATTTGCAATAACAGAAGTCACCCTAATGTTACTTTAATTTAAATTACGCGTATATAACTGAAACATTTACTGTTATACAGTGCAAAATGTATTTTTTCTTAGTAAATAGTTTTAAGTTGTTAGTATTGAATTTTAATAATTTCCTAATAATTACAAGTCATATTTATTTGACGTCACGTCTATACCACATCAAACAGTTTTTTTTTGATAAAATGGCGCGTTGCTCTATAAAGGTTCACCGTCCCTGGTCTAATCCATTGGTAGCTACTTCACTGTTGGTGAAGAATTTACACATTTTCTACCCCCCCCCACCCCACCAGTTTTGTATGATAATAAAAAACTATTCCTGAAATGCAAAGGCAACTTTGAGAAATATTTAAAATTTTTCTTTCAAATTTATAATAGCTCTGAATATTACGACAAACTTCTAAAAACATGATAAAATTTAATTATTTAAAAAATCAGTTATTTATATAGAAAATTATGGTACACCGTTAAATTCTTAAAAAACTAATAGAAACTTTGTTGCATCAAGAAAAGTCGTTTTATTCCTTTCCTCTCATATTCGTATTACTACTGTGTCCATGTGGTTTTCAGATTTACCTGTCCCTAGCCAGATGCTATTTTTGCTATTACGACGTATTTTAATAAACGATACATTGCACCTTTAAGACCACTGTTTAAAACTCACTGGAGGTAATTGCAGGAGATACATTCAGTTTGCTCCAGTGTGACTCACTAAGCTTTACTCCTAGATTACTCGTTGCAAATGCAGGAACTTTAAACAGATCATAATAACAAGATCTAAGAACACAATATTTGACGATGACTTTAGTGGAGTGAGGTACCTAGACTGCGCCAGCAGTCTTCAACCCTCTGTCTTGTTCTGCGATGTTCCTTGTGTTGTAGCTTTGGTTGGAGAGGAGGGCGTGACTTCAGAGGTGGAGATCCAATAGGAGTGGAGGAAACCAGTTGTTGTAGTATGGCTTTGATTGGAGAATGGAAGTGAGCTTTTGGGAGTGATTGCACGAACTTTGAATTTAAAGAAAAATTTAGAAGACTTAGAATAGAGTAATAATAATTAAGGTAAAAAATATTATGAGTAAATTTAAGGTTAACTATTATGAGTAAAATTAAGAATAAATTTAAATTTAAGCTTTTTCCATAATTGCTTCTGCAAGAAGACAGATTTTTCTTCGTCTGAGTTAGCGTTTTTAAATTTAAAAAGTAGATCTAAGATTTTGGGGGTTTTCTTAACGAGATTTGAAATGATATAAAAAGTTCTAAAACTTGGGTTAAATCAGAGGTACTGTTATTATCTTGGGAATCCACGGGGGGGATCTTCCTTTTTATTTTCAATAGGAGTCTGATTGGGGACTTCTCCGCTAACAACGTTAGTGAAGGAAATTCCCTCTTTAATCCATTTAGTGGCGAAATTTCTCTTTTTCTTGGGGTCAGCGAACGGGGTTCCTTTTTTCGGCTGGGGGAATTTGGGGCATTTAGTATAGCATGCCGAATGACCGTGGTCCTGGCGGATAATAGAGAATGGGTTTTCTTGTCTATCTTTGATTAAAAGTACATAATACAACAAACGAACGAAATTAAGATTGATGGCGAGCGGGCGCTTCTGCTCAGAATTGATGGCGAAGAGCGACGGAAGCAAACATGAAAAGAAGCGCAAAAAGGGGAGGGGCGGGGCAAGCACATAATACATTAGGCAACGAATAGGCGTTTAATTTCGGGCGTCTGGACTGTAAACAGTCCTCAATCCCATATCGTAAGAGTCTATGATGCTGGGCATGGCAAAAGTGGTGTTTTCCATTCTGCTGAGTGGCATGACGGCGATTGGTCGAGCGATGGAATCCGGGAGGCGTGGCTATGGTTCTTCATCTGGGTGGAAAGTTTATGAGTTTTTTGGCTTGGCTAAGATCTAAGAGATTGCTCTCTGATTGGATGCTGGGTACAGTGAACATTGACTCCGATTGGCTGCCCCGGGGGCTGTGATTTAAATTATGGGGAGGAGCATGTCCAGAGGGGAGAGCAGGAGAAAATTATTGACAAAAATTAAAAAAGTGACATTTTAGAAAATACGGTGTGCAATAAAAATTGCACGAGAAAATAGAATTACGGGGGATTATAGGAGTCAAGAAGAATTCTTCTTGGTCTCTTTGTTTTGTCATTAGACGGGTATAATCGAGGTACATTTTCAAAATCTGTTATATGTACATGCTCTCAAATACACATTTTTCATTATACAATGAGTGATAAATTTTGCATATTTTTGATATTATTGGTTGTTTCTAAATCGTTAAAAAGTTAATTGCGATATTCTGAATATGAGATTTGAAACTATTAATTTTAAGAGCTTTACGTATGTGGTCATTACGCAATATCTTATGGCTTTGACGATCATACGTATTAAAGACCAAATTTTGCAGGGTATCAAGTATATCAATATTTGTTTTTAGCGGCATAACCCCAAACTGGACATGCATAAGCTAAGATGGGACGCATAACGGCTGTATAGAGAAGCACTTTGTTTTCTATACTTAAATATGAATTCCGGCCAATTAGGAGTACATAATACAGAATTTTCCAAATTATATTAAAAATTTTTTTATTTAAGAAAGTGGTATTAATCTACAAAACCAATTTGTGTATTGAACTATCGCATCTGTTTTCAATTGTTTAATGATGTACATTCTTAATCGCACGAAAATCCTTGTGTCGAAAGTTTTTCGATTGTAGATAAAGCTTTATTATTTTTAAAATAGCGTAACTTTGGAGCAACGGATTATCATACTGAAATTGAATCTCACGCTGAGAGATTTCATTGTTTCAAAGTTAAAATCAAAATAATCTCACAAAGATAACACAGACGATTATTTAAAAAAATGTTTATTTATAACTTTCCTGTATGAAATGCTATCCATATCATATAAAAGCAAAGAAAGTGGTATTAAAAAAACAAGTTCATATGAATTATGATTTTTGCCTTTTTTTGGAAGAAATTGAAGGCTAATGTTATATAACACCTTCTTATTTTTCACCGTAAGAGGGCGCGTGAGAGCCGCCGGATGTATTTTTTTAACTGAGTAGTAAACAGTAAATAAAGCCTCTTCAAACAGACCAGACCGATTACTTTCCATCGCATTCAATGTGGTCCGTCGAGCTACTAGAGCATTTAAGTCAAAACATTTAACTGATGAAGTGTAAAGCAGTCTGCGACATTTGTCGAAGTAATCAAGCACAAAAACATAATTTACTCAATAATCATCGCAAGCATTGAACTTCGATATTAGGATTGATTGATTGATTGAACATTAACGTCGCACTATTCAGCTACATGAGTGCTTTTGGCGACGGACCACGTAATTTTGAACCATGGTCAAGTGACGTGGACGACACCTGAGCACGCACCACCTCTCCTAACTACCACACCAACGGGAAGACGTTTCGGCTCTCGACAGATTCGCTGCATCGCTGCCCTACACGGTGGGTCTTTAGTGGTACTGGGCTCGAACTCGTGACAAGGCAAGCCCCGATCAAACATCTATACCACTCGGCTACTGCGGCCACTTCGATATTGGGGAGCTCAGAAACAAATCCATCATGAACGCTATTCTTAAACAAAAGAAAACCTTAAAAGGTAAGCTAACACGTTTAGTTTCAAAAAAAGATGCTCTTGCGCCATTAAACCAAACAATCACTCACTCACTCACTCAAAAAAAGATGATTAACAAAATCAAGAAACTTCTGTATCAATTATTGAAGTTTATGAAATAGATGTTAATCCAATAGTTATTGAAATAAATAATTTAAACAATAATCTTCATATCACTTGTGAAGATGGAAGATTTTAACGATTATGAATTGGAAATGCATGATTTATTCTCTAAATTAGATACGTTAAAAATTATTTTAAAAGAGGAAATGAAAAAACTTGATTAGAATGATAGTAATATCAGTGCATGCAAAAATATTCTTAACACTGATGTAAACCATTTAAAACTTCCTCGCATAGAAATGCCAGTATTCACTTCAAATTATATTGACTGGATCTCGTTTCGCGATTTATTTCTAGCGAGTACTTTAAGTGATAGTCAAAAACTGTAGTATCTTAAACTCTCTGTAAAGGGCGAAGCAGCCACTTTATTACCACCCATTCAAATAACAAACGATAATTATAAAAAGGCGTGGAATGCATTAACTGAGCGCTATGAGAATGAAGCAGAAATTATAAATGCACTTTGAATAAATTAGTTTCACAGCCTGTTTTAAAATAAGAATCAGGTTCAAGATTGCGAAAGCTAATTGACACTACCCAACAGTGCATTGACACTCTGCAAACCCTACAGCAGCCCGTGGAATAGTGGGACACCCTCAAAATTTTCTTGCTAAGGGGGAAACTCGACTCCGAAGTATTACGCGTTTGCACTCTCGAAGAAAGAAACAAACCAAACCCCTCTTTCTCCGAATTTAATCGTTTGTTTTTAGCAGGGCTACCACTATTGCGTGTTTAGCCAAGTACCAGAAAGAAAAAACATCTGTTCTCTTCGAAGCGGGGGAAGTAAAATAACCCATACAAAAAAAAATTTCCTACTTTTCACAAATAGTCTCGAATGTTTGCGCACATTGCAACAGCGATACACATTTTGGATTATTCATATGGGATACCTTTTTAGAGCTTCCGATTAAAGAAAAATGGGATGTTGTTAAAGAATACAAATTGTGCTTTAAATGTCTTAGGGAAAATAGAACGCATCACATATTTCCAAATGTCATGCAGGTGTATGCAAATTCTGTTCCAAATCACATAATTCGTTAGTATGTTCCAAAAATCTAAATAATAGGAAAATTTCAAATAACAAAAGTTGAATTGACAACATGATATCCGATATATACACAGAGGGTTCCATGATAAGTAGCAATAACGCAAGAATACCTGGCTCTCAGGCTGTTTTATTGTCTACTGCAATTGTTAATGTTAAAGACATTAATGGCGCTTTACAAAAAAGCAGAATACTCATCAATTTAGCCAGTCAAGGCTCATTTATTAGAGAGAGTTGTGTAAATCTATTACAAATTAAACGCACTAGTGTAATCATAAATGAGGACAGCTTAAGTTCGTGAAAGGTGGGAAGGGTTGCAGGCTTAGTTCAGTTAGAAATAACATCACTGATTTACAAAAACACAAGTATTAATGTAGATGCATTAATTTTACCCAAAATTACCTGTGATGTTCCTCAATTTCAAGTTGACGCGTCTGCTTTGAATACATTTAGGCATTTAAAATTAGCGGATGTCAATTGTCTCCAGCCCGGCCCAATAGACATTTTGTTAAGTGCTGACGTATTTAGAGAAATCATGCTCAATAGACATTTAAATTTTCCGGGACAATCTTTGACTGCAATGGAATCCATTTTCGGCTGGGTTGTTCTTGGAAAAAGAAATCTTTCTTGCCAAGAATTATTTCAAATCATGCAAGTTACAATGCAGTAGAGTTTCAGCTTGATAAATTTTGGTAATTATAGGAATTCTCTGAAACAAAACCTTCCAAGATGAAGAAATTGCTTGCGAGAATCAATTCAAAAGAACTTATACTCTTGACTCAACAAGCAGATTCACAGTTAATTTTCCATTCCAAGACTCTAGTAATAAACTTGATTTATCTAGAGACAATGCCATGCATGGTCTACAAAAAATTGAACGTTGATTTAGTAAAAACAAATCACTTTCCGATCAATATCACAAATTCATGAATGGTTACTTGAAACTGGGCCATGTGGAGTTAATCCCCGAAAACAAGATTGCCGTTCCAGCTAGTTCTAGGTTTTATCTCCAGCATCACCCAGTACCCAATAAAAATAGAGATAAATTTCACGTGGTATTTGACGGATTTGCAAAGTCCTCAAGTGGGGTTTCTCTCAATGATAAATTAATGGTTGGTCCGCAGCTACAGAATGACTTAAAAACATTACTCTCTCGCTTCAGGGCGCACAAAATAGCCATAACGGTAGCCATCGAAAAAATGTATAGACAAATAGCGCTACAAGATACGGATTTTCAGAGAATCGCTTGGCGTAATTCACCTTTAGAGCCAATTCAAGAATTTAGGTTGACAAGAATAGCTCATGGCACTGCATCAGCGCCGTACCTTGCAATAAAATGCTTACAGCACTTGACATTAAACGAAGCAAATAATTTTCCTCTTGCTTCTAAAGCAGCTCTCAAGGATTTCTACGTTGATGATTTGATGTCCGGAGCCAATAAAATGCCAATAAACCATGCCTTTAAAACGCCTAGGCATGCTAAGTATCAAATTATCAATCTGATCTTGGGGAATATTACACCACTCATCAAGCAATGCCCTCCGAAGTTCCGGTAGACAGGTGGGAAGGGGTTGACGGACTGCAATTCGTCGGCCAAGCATATCCCACACAAGCTCTAATGAATTCAAGTCCGGTGAGTATACTGGCCAATCCATAAGGGTGATATCCTCCGATTGAAGGCATTCGACAGCAATGTTTGCACGGTAAAGACGGACGTTGTCATCCATAAACAGAAATTCAGCACCCATGGCACCCCGAAACAAACGTACATGTTGTTCCAGAATGACATCCCGATAGATGTAACCTGTCATCGTTACACTCTGAACATGCAGGTCAGTTCTGGAACCAAGAATAATTCCACCCCAAACGAGCCATCCTGCACCACCGTAACGGTGTCGTTCAAGGGTGTTCTCTTGGGGGTAACGGGTACGTGGCGCTCTCCATATTAATGTCCGGTCGAGAATCAGACTGCAAACTAAACCTGGACTCGTCGGAAAACATTACATTAGACCACTGTTGTGGTGTCCACAATGCATGCTCTCTACTCAGGTTAATCGCAGGAGAACATGAGTTGCGGTAAGTGGAACACATCTGGCAGGCCTACGAGCATATAGACCAATGTGCCCTAAGTGTCTGTACATGGTCTGCCTTGAAACTGTCGTACAGGTAGCTGACGAGACAGGTCTGATGCTGCGTTCCGTTTGTTTCTTTTGGAAGTAACTGCCAAATACCGGTCCTCATTCAGGGTTTTTACTCGGGGGCGACCTGTGCTGTAACATCTACTCACATTAACATCATCTTGGAATCGTTGTCAAAGCCTGGAGATGACACTTTGGGCGATTCCAAGTTCCTCGGATACTTCCAGCTGGGTATGTCTACATTCCGGTCGGCCAATAGTTCTACCACGTAAAAAATCATCCAAATGCTTCCTTTATGCTATAAGTATGCGGTTATTACACTGAAAGGCTTTTAAAGCGCTTGTGAGCAATTTTACTTCTTTGCCACAATTCCTTATATACCCCTTTCTTACACTCTCGTCATAGTGACGTACTATCCGCGCCATCTGGTGATTTCCTGTAATTTGCATATTCTTCTTCAAGATGTGTGTGATAATTCTACAGGTGAAATTTTTATTTTAGAGTTCAATTTCTGTGTGATTCTGAATTATCTTAATTTATGGACATGAGTGTACTTTTTATATGTCTAATCTGCATTTCGAAAACTACGTACTTAGACGTTAAGAAAAAGATTTTTGACACTATAAAATTGTTAAAAATATTAAAGATAGAAGTTTGAAGAAAGTATATAATATTGATATGTGCTTTGAAAAGGTTTATTCTTTTAATATAGAGAGGTTTTTGGTTTTTTTAGCAGTATAGTTTTAAATTTTGAATTTTAAATCTTCAAATGCATTTTTCTCTGAAACAGATTTTTTGATATTTTACATCACGGTAAGCATGATATCTCAAAATGTTCTGTAGATAATTATCTGGAATTTTGTATCGTTATTCATTATTATAGTATGTATATTTTCCTCCAGGGATTAATAAATAACTGCATGTTTACCTTTTTTATGATTGTTTTTCTGTGGGATAAATGCGAAATTTTTGAAAAATTTACATATTGTGCACTTTTTAACCCTTAATTTAGAGATAAATTAAAGTTTTTCAAAGATAATAAACCAGTTTCTTAGTGAATGTTTTCTGAGTAAAGTTGTAAGTGTTTTTTAAAATTTTATGCATTAGAATTTATTTTACTGTATTTAACGTAACGTGCAAATAACGCCTAATTTCAACCTGAAATTGCCCATATTAAAAAAAATACGTTGAAAGAAAAAAATTTTTTGCTATTTTTATTAGTTTTCAGTTATAATTAAACAAAAAATGAGTTTAAAAATAAATTTTAAGCAAAATTTAGAAAAAAAAATTCGCAACTAGTCAGGCACCTTAAAAAGAAAATGTCTCATTGACTCCTTAACATACTTGTCTTCATTTGGTAAAATAGTTACAATACCTAATTTTTCTCTCACTTCAATAGTTTCTTCCAGATATGATTCTTCAATAGCTAAACTTCTTAGTGAATTCAAGGAAATAACATTTAATAACTCATTCATTAAAGAGCCTCAACATTTAGTGACGCATCGTATAGTAACAATTGGTCCACCTGTCTCAGCAAAAGTTCGTCGCTTAGCACTTGACAAGCTTAAGTTAGCGAAAAGGGAATTCGAGATTATGCTGGAACAAGGAATCTGCCGACCTTCTAATAGCCCGTGGGCACACAAGCCCAGTACATCTCTTACAGAAGAAAATAGGGTATTGGAGACCTTGTGGAAATTATCGAGCTTTGAATGTTGTAACGCAACCTGACCGATATCCCATTCCTCATCTGCATGACTTTACTCATAATTTACATGGATGCACTATATTTTCAACTCTCTATTTAGAAAGAGCCTGCCACCAGATACCAGTTGAACCATCTGATATAGGAAAAACTGCCATCAGCAAACCTTTCGATTTGAATGAGTTCACCAGAATGACTTTTGGATTGCGCAATGCAGCTGAAACTTTTATGTGGTTTCTTCATTCCGTGCTTCGGGGCTTAGATATTTGCTTCAGCTACATTGATGATATTCTCGTTGCGTCAAAGGATGAAGCCCATCATATCAGTCATCTTAAACATGTTTTTGACATCTTCAGGATGCTGACCTTGTTATAAAGGCTGCGAAATGCCAATTCCTACAAACTGAAGTTGATTTCTTAGGCCATCATATTTTTGTCATTGGCATTGAACCATCAAAGAAAAGAATAAAATTAATCAAATATTTCAAGCTTCCTTATACAGTAAAGGAGTTGCGAAGATACTTAGTTGTTATCAATTTCTGCCATTGGCTTATTCCTAATGCTGCAGAAAATTAAGCCATTCTAAACAACTATTTGAAAGGAAAGAAAAATAATGACAAAAACAAAATTTATTGGACAGAAGAGTCAGTTAAAGCATTTGAAAATAGCAAGCGACAACTATGTAAAGCGACAGTGCTCGTTAACCCATCAGAAAATGCACACATTTCCTTAAGGGTCAATGCATCTGATAATGGCATTGGTGCCGCGATACAACAATTAGAACATGGAATCTGGAAACCCCTTAGTTTCTTTTCAAGGAAACTAACTGATACCAAAAAAGGATTCAGTACTTATGATAGAGAGCATTTTGCTGCATATTCTTATGTAAAATATTTTAAACATTTTTCGGAGGGTAGAAATTTCACAATTATCACCGACCATAAGCCATTAATTTATGCATTTCGCCAGAAACTGGATAAAGCCACCCCTCGTCAACAAACACTTTTGGAATATATTGCCCAATTTACTGTCGACGTTCAGCACGTACCCGGAAATGACAACATCATTGTCGATGTACTGTCTCGAATAGACGAATTGTATCCCCAACCAGCAATTGATTACGATGGTATAGCAAAGGCACGGGAAATAGATGAGGAGTTAAAAGAGATTCTTTCTTTCCATACATCATCTCTGAAATTAGAAAAAGTTCCAATATTTAGCTCCAACTTCGATATATTCTGTGACTGCTCTGCAGAGAAGAAGAGACCTTACATTCCAGAAACATTCCGGAGAATTGTGTTCAACAATATCCATAACCTTGCACATCCTGGAATAATAATCACCACCAAATTGTTCGCTTCACAATTTGTTTGGCCATCAATAAATAAGGACGCAAGAACTTGGGCTAGAAGCTGTATTAGGTGCCAAAAGTCCAAGGTCACATGACATGTACAGAGTCCTTTCCAGCAATATCACAATGTCACTAACCGGTTAACAGAAATTATATTAGATATTATTGGTCCCTTACCATCATCTGAGGTATTTCTCTTCTATTTAACTATCATAAATCGATACAGTCGATGGATGGAGGCATTTCCAATGCCAAACATTCGAGCAGAAACAGTAGCAGATAACATACTAAAAGGCTGGATTTCAAGTTTTGAAACACCATTAATCATTGCCACTGATCAAGGAAAACAATTCAATGCTCAGCTCTTTCAAGAACTTTCAAAATTAATTGGATTTAAACACAACAAAACTACAACATATCCGCAAACAAATGGTTGCATAGAACGCTGGCACCATATTCTTAAAGCGAGCATAATGTGTCATGAAAACGAAAGTTGGACGAGATCACTTCCCATAATATTGCATGGATTGAGAAGAATTTGGCGTGCTGATTTCGAGTCTATACCAGCAGAATTACTTTATGGGAAAAGCATTCGTTTTCCATGCGATTTCTTTGAAGACACTCAGTTTCAACCTTCAATATGAATTCATCCACACAAACACTTAAAGCATCCATCAAAGATTTCATGCCAGTTCCTTTTTCATATCACAGAAAGAAGAAAGATTTTATCCTCAAAGACCTCAAAGATTGTTCTCATGTGTTCTTCAGCACTGGCAGTGTTTGTTGGAGCTTGCAACCACTATATTAGGGAACCTCATTAGGTTATCAACCAATCTGGCAAAGGTTTTACACTTTCATTAAAGGTAAAAACGTTAATAATTCAACAGACAAATTAGAACCATGTTTTTTCGACAATTCTTTAGAAAGTGACTTTGAATCCAGCATTGGAGAAGATACACCTAATAATCCTGCAGCAACGCCAGAGAAAAAGATCAGATTTGCTCCATTGCCCCTTCCTCCTTCAACCAGAGCGACAAGAGGTGGACGTCAGGTTCTTTTACCACAGTGCGTTATCAGTGAGATACATTTTGTTGCAGTACCTCACTTGGGGGGAGTATTGTGGCGACATATTACAAACGATATTCGCACTACGGAGAAGGATAAAAACTACACAACTTTTGATGTAACGTTTATTGTGTTCAGTTTACATTTTTCCCGGCAACTAGTCAGCCATTGATGTCCACTTTCTATGTATGCATTATATCTGTTTACCAAAATTCATTTAACCTTTAATATCATTGTAAATAAAATAATTTCTTTGACGGGTTCCGGCCACCGTCAAGTTATAGCTGAATTTTCTCTTGGTTCACCGTGTAAGAAGTCTATGTAATTCTCAACAGTCTCCTGGAGTTTCAAGAAAGCTGATTGGAATTCCGTTTCCGCAATGAATGAGCAAGGATTACACTCCAACCGTTTCGGTTTCTCCCTTCATCCAAGCAAAATCTGTAAACTTATTAATAATAAAAATTTTTATTGTGCAAAAACGTGCATACCTAGAAGTAGGGTGAAGAAATATAGATGCTTTTGGTTGGAAGAGCTCAAATACATTAACAATATACAATTACAAATACTCAAATACATACAGATTAAGCGCAACAGACTTAGAAGAAATGCCGAGCTAACACACAAATCTTTGGAAGTTCAGGCGTGGAGAAAGCAATCAGCGCTGTTTAGAAAAACTGTGCTCGTCGAGAAACGAAAATCATTTAATGATTTCATTTATTGCGCCAGTTTTCCTAAAGACAGTAGGAAAGTTTTCAATTTCCTTTCTGGTATCAAAAATGAAGGTAAGCGTGCTCCTAAACAACGTTCTCACGTCGTTAACAAAACTATCACCTCTGATACTGAAATCGCCTTGCATTTGTCAAACAATTTACTAACTCTGACCAAAAGAATAAACACGCAAGAATATCCTCAAGTGTTTTAAAGCGTGAAATTAAATCACTTGCCACAGATTTTGGTGCTCAAGCACATCTGCTCATTCCATTTTTAATTCTTCTCTATCTTTAGAGGAGCTCACTTAAGTTATTACTTGCCTTAAAAAGGGGAAATCCTTAGGCGAAGATGGCATACACTCTGAGTTTCTACAACAACTCACTGCATGTGCCTTAAGCACTTTGTTAAGTTTCTTCAATTTGATTAGGAATACGGGAACTATTCCTTCTCAGTGGCTTATATTCATAGTCTCTATCCATAAAAAAGATAAGGATCCAAAGGATCTTCAAAGTTACATACCAATCTCTCTTACCAGCATTTTGGGGGAAACTAATGGAGAGAATTGTAACAAAAAGACTTCGTTGGTTCTTAGAAACATATAGCCTCTTTGCAGAGGAACAAGCTGGATTTAGAAAATTTAGGTCTACCAACCAACAGGTAGCCAGTCTTATCCAGTCTATCAAATATGCCTTGGATAAAAGCAGAATGCTTTTAGCAGTATTCATTGACCTAAAATCTGCTTATGACATTGTATGGACCGATAAACTCTTGCTGAAACTCGCCAATCTTGGTATTGAGAACAACACGTTTAATTGGTTTCGTGTTTTTCTCTGCCAGCGTTTGTGTAAGATCAGATATGGGGGAGGCTTCTTCAAATACGATGCTCTTAAAACTGGACTACATCAGGGTTCAGTAACCAGCTGCACTCTCTTCAAAATCTACTTAAATGATCTTGTCCACCAACAGAGAATGATTACTGGCCTTCTTTATGCTGACGACCTTGTAATCTGGACTGAATCTCCCAAGAAACGGCCGCAAATTTAATCAATCATCGCTTGAATTAATTGCTTAAGGTGTTGGGTTGTTGGTGCGATGAAAATAACAAGGTTAACCTGGATAAAACCGTCTCAATCACATTCTGTTTGACATTTCTCCCATTGCATATTGATCTGTCGTATCGAGGGCATGTCTTACCAGAAGCCGATAGTCTTAGCTATTTAGGTGTGATATTTGATCGGAAGTTATCCTGAAGAGCGCATACTGAAAATATTGCAAATTGCATCTCAAAAAGAATAATGCTTTTGAAAAAAACTAGCATTCACTAGGTGGGGCTATTCCAATCATATCCCATATATAACATATAAGTTATTCATTTTGCCCATCTATTGTGAGCCCCTGAAAAAAAGCATCTGGATCTGTGACAAAAATACTTCAAAGTGTCCAAACTCAGTCACTGCGGATCATCACAGAGGCTGTTAAAACAACCCCAAACTATGTAATGCTTTTGACAACCGAAAATAAATCTTAAAGAACGTGTTTCATAAGAGAGCCCTGTTACTATGGGAAAAACTATTACGACTACCCGACAGCCTCTCCCTTTTGAGCAAAATCCACTTCAGCTCAAGGAGGCGTTTGAAGACCAAACGTGGTTTTGTGCAGAGTGTACCGGAGCTAAAGGAAACGCTTGATTTAGATTTTGACCCTGAGACTCTGACGTTATATCTGGACCCCAATATTGATAAAGGTTTTCGAATTTGCACTGAGATTACCCAGGCAGATTCCGAAAAGAAGAACAAAATACCTCAGTTTTAAGTCATTTGCCAATGAAACGATAGACACCATGCAACCTGAATCTGAGTAGGTGCATATATATACTGATAAAAGCCTTTCGAAAGACTCCGAGAGCGCTGGAGCAGGAGTGTATTGCCACCTTTTCTCCATTTATTTAACAACAGGGAAATTCACAACCAGTTTTGGTGGTGAGGTTGCTGCGCTTCAAGTAGCCTTGCACAGTCATACTCTCATCTTGCTTGCTTTTCTAGGACTGTTGTCTTCGTGACTCAAAAGCGGCCATTCTTGCATTGAACTCAAATTCTCCTCTTCCTCTTCTAACATTCTTGATTATTAAAAATTGCTGCCGAGTCTGTCTGAATACTCTAAGCAAATCGTCTTACAGTGGATCCTTGGACACTACGGTGTAACTGGTAATGAGTTTGCGGACCACCTATGAAAGAAGGCAGCTTCCATTCAACAGATAACAAGGAAAGCTTTCCTTTTTACCATTGCCAGGCATATCATTTAGAAATAGTTGAATGATCTCTCTTCAAGGTAATACGCTAAAAGAAATTCCAATAAAATCTGGAGAAATAATCTTAAAGATCATCCCATGTGGCCTAAATTTGGGCCATCATCCCAAAGTTGAATGATCTCTCTTCAAGACAATATGCTAAAAGAAATTCCAATAAAATCTGGTGAAATAATATTAAAGATCTTCCCATGTGGCCAAGACGTAAAGCAGTTACCGATTTTCGTCTGACCACTGGACACGACTGTCTCCTGAAACATCTACATCGAATTCATGTTCTATAGGCTCCTTTCTGCACACTCCGCGATTTTTGGGAGGACATGGATGCTGACCACATTCGCAACTTCGCAGCCTTAAAAGGCTGATCTTTGTGCGGCCTTTATTGGCAAGCTAGGGACTTATTCGGTTCAGACTTTTCTCGACATTTTTATTTTATTTTTTCCCTTACTGTGTTTATTTTGTCTGTTTTTGTTTTTGTTCCTACCCCTTGTGGTGTAGTGGTCTTCTGTAATCCTGGCTATTGGAAATAAATATACGTTCTATTTTTGAATCAGTGACAGAATCTCTTATTTCATCAAGTATTTTATCATATGGTATTTTTGATGCGATTTTGTAGCTATATGTTGTCGTTCAAATCTGTAAGACGCAGGTGACCAACATCATTTCTGTGCCCTCGGTATTTTTGCAAAATTTGATATTACATGCACCTGTCTCAGATACGAAAAATTGAATTCAGCAGGAGAATATCCATCAATTTTATTACTTCCTTGTGTCTTTAGATGCCTTAGTCCTTTACCTTTGGATACGTAAAACCCAGAGCATTGACAGACTAAATGAGATCCCCTCCCCCATTTTTTTATGATGTTGTTCCACGTTTTACTATAAATTTACTTTTTGTTTCCTTTTCTGTTCTGTTCCTCCATTCATTTAATGCTTCGAAGTCAAGCAAACCCAATCATTTTCTATTTTCATGTCGTGTACCTCTTGAAAGTGTAAAAGCATTTCCTCCTTGAATGATTTGTGTGTACACACAATACACTTTTTTTCTGAATTCATTTATGTTTTCCGCATAATGCATTTTTCGCATATGGAAACGTAAATTGTAAATATCGTTATATTTAAAATGTACAAATATCACACTTAAATTTGTAAATCTTTGAGTCTCTAATATTTGGCGCTAAATTGTAAGCTGCTCCAGGATGCTTTATATTACATTAGCATGCTGTTTTAGAATTTTGTAACTAATGTATTCCCTTTTACAGGCAGAACATGAAAATTATTTTGATGTTTCTTCAACAGAAGAAATTATTAATGAGGACTCAATGTTCACGGACATAATTTAACGATTATTCTTACGTAAAAAGAATAGAAAGATAAAAAGATTCCAAATCAGTATTCCAAATAGATGGCGCCAGGAACGTATGAGCAGCATTCAACTTTTGATGCTTTAGTTCGGGTGCGAAGTCTTGTCGCTTGAATTATAATTCGCACTCGCTAGTTTTTTTCTCCCTGAATGTAATTTTTCTCACTTTAAACTAGTCTCTCTCTTTTATTTTTTAAAAACTTTTAAATTGAAACTTCTTTTTCTTACACAGTACTGGCCTAAGATTGAAAAATAAGCCAACCTAATGTGATTCATTATCCCAAGTGCTTGGAGGTTTTCTCTGCGGGAAACAGGAACTCTCCAACAATTCATTTTTTCAAAATCCCTTAAATATGCGCAATGCTTATAAGGCACTATGCAGGAAATGTTGCTGTGACAGGTACTGCCGTATCTGGTTTTAGGTAACACTGAATTCTTTGAAATGTTACAGGGTGAACGTGTGATCATGAGATAGTTTCCTATACTAACGATACACATGGATTTAGATTTAGAGTTTTTTTAATGATTTATGAAAAATATTGAGTTAAAAAGTTGCAAGAGAATAATTTATAAATCCATTTTTATAGAGGGCGCATAAGGCGTAAATTTCATCCAAAAAAATGGTATCATCATTCATGTGAACTTTTTTTTCTTTCGTTCACATTTCTTTGGAATGGATAAAATTTCAAAAATTCCAGGAGAGCTATAAATAAACATTTTCTGAGTTATTTAAGTTGGACTACTTTTATTTTAACTTTGAAACAATGAACTCTCTCTGCATGGGTTTCAACTTCATTATAAGAATTAGTTGTTCCAAAGCTACGTTATTTTAAATATAATACAATATATCATACTATCAAAAATATAATATTTGATTATGTTTCTACTAGGATCACAGCAAGTGCATCCCAAAAT
>BMAU01006646.1:0-23380 GCA_019973935.1 Trichonephila clavipes
ATTGCTGGAGATCATCGCTGCCACACGCCTCAGCATTGATTCTAAGAGACTTTGATTGTGTACTTGGGGCACAGCAGACCAAGCAGCTTCCACACGTTGCCAAAGTTCATCTGGTGTGGCAGATGGGGGTGTAATCTGGGTCAATCATTGAGCAACCATGGACCGCATGTTTTCTATCGACGAAAAATCCGGAGAGCGAGCCGGCCAGGGAACCAATTCAATCTGGTGATTGACGAACCTTTGTACAATGCGTGCCACGTGTGGTCGTGCATTATCCTGTTGAAATACGGCTGTGGCCAAGCCCTGAAGGCAGGAAGGACAACTGGCTCCAGCACCTCGGATATATAGCGCTGGCTGTTTAAAGTACCGGCAATGCGTACTAGAAGAGTGCGAGAGTGATATCTAATACCGATCCATACCATAAGACCCGGTATGCGTTATGCACCAGCGTGGCAGTGCATAACGCAGCTGTTCAGCATCCTCTCTCCACAGTGTCTCCAGACTGGAATCCGACCATCGTGGTGTTGCAGATAGATGCGTGACTCGTCAGTAAAGACAACTTCATTCCATTCTGCCACCCACATCCTTCTTTCATCGCACCGTTGGCGGTGGAATCATCTGTGCTTCTGCGTCAAGGGTAGACCAAGCAATGGAGCCTTGCGGACATACCACTCTGCTTTTAACGGCGTCGAATGGTACGGGCAGACACTGAATGACGCGTTACAGACTCAATGTGATGTGCTATGGTTTGTGATGTGACTGAGCGATCTGTCATTGCCATGCGCGCAATTTGCCTGTCCTCATGTGAAGTGGTGCACTGAGGTGGATGTAATCGACGACGTCGGTCCGTCGTACCCTCCTGCATCCAACGGTCATATATCCGTATTACATTTGTTTGGTTTCGTCGAACACGACGACTACAGATTTTCCTGAAAGATAATGCACAATCTCGGTAGGTCACTATCCTTCCTCCGTCGAACTCGGATACTTGATCAAAAGCTGATTTCTACAAGACATAACTGGTCGTTTTTTGAAAAAACCACAAAAAAAAAACACAATTGCCTTATTTGAAATCGTCACGTTTCTTCACGTCACAGGGATATGGATCTGCAATAGATCCTCCAACCCCTATCTGATAATGTATTTTGGCGCTGACAAATGGATGACCTGAGTGGACTGGAAATCGTCGAAACCTATAAGTCTTAAATAACACTTTGAGATGGCGCCACAGACGCGTGTGATGTGTGTCTGTACTGAAATTGTAATCATTTGCATATCTCACCTCCGTTAATGCGTATTGTAAATTTCATGTTATTTGCATGCTTCTTTCAGGGTGTTCTATTTACGGTGGCCAGTAGTGTATATATACTAAAATGAGTTTTTTGTAAAAAACTCAAATTTATTTTTTATAAATTTTTTAACGTGTAAAATGGGTCAAATTTTAGTATGTTTGATGAAACGTGTTATAAATTATGAAAAAATTCAAAAACAGCTAAAAGCTCTTTCAGTATAATGAGAAAGGTGTACTTTAAGTATATGTAAAATATCAAACATGGCATATAACAGATTTTGAGAAAAGGTACATAAGAAGAGCCAATTTAACATTGTCGGTATAGAGGTTTCCGACTGGTCTTAACTTACGCAGTATTGGCTGGCTTCTGTTTTTGTAAGGTCTGAATTCCTTATGTCGCCACTGGGATCATATCCCTAATAGCTAGAAAGTTTTCAACACTGGATCAAAAGACGTTAAGAATCGAAAGATTAAAATGATTCAGGACTACGAAAATTAATCAAAATACAGGATATTTATTTCTGTCATTGCTACATCTTTTTAGCATTTGCATGTACAAAATCCGATATCTCTCAAGTATCAACATTTTTTCCCTTTTTCAATAGTTTTGCGAAGGGTTGTTGTTCCACCAAAGGAATGACTTACCATTTTTCTTTTTTTTTTAAAAAAAATGTATTCAGTTCGAAAACCTCTAAATCAGCAGCTATAGCTCTAAATCAGCAGGAAGAATATTGGCGCACATACAGCTAGCTATTCTATTTTGGCAATATAAATATATTTCCTAATCCCTTCTTTCCAAAGCTTCAATTGTCCTTACACCTGCTCTTTAGTAGACTTGGTCCATTTTGGTTCAGTTTATAGCACTAGTCTCAACAGTAGTTGCGCTATTTAAATTTTTTTGTATAAAAGTTCCTGCACAGGAACGAAGGTCTCATTCAATCTTAGAGGTCACTAGATTACAATTTATTTCACGTATGCAGTGAACTACAGTTTTATTTAAGCATTCTCATTTTAAAAAATGATTACTATTGAAGAGGAAAACATAGCGCATTTCTTAAAAGAAAATAGAGATTAAGTTATAAGTACAGATAATTTGGATAAACAGAGATCAATCCAAATATTTTACCACCATGAACTGCAATAACTGTCACAAACTTGTGTCTAGAAAGTGGGGCAGTTAAGGTAATGCAGTCAATATAGTTCCAGTTCTTTATTAGTCAGTCAGTGTTTTATGATCGTCGTATTGTAAAGTAATTTGAGATCTATTGGCAATGAACCTCACAATTTTGAAACAAAGTCAATGGATGACGACGACACCTGGCAAACGAAAAGAAAAAAAAATGACGTTTTGCATTTACTATTGGCATTAACACCAGTATTTTAAGCATGTCTCATTTTATAAAAAATGAAAGCAATTTTGACCAGTATCAGTAATAATAAATTTCACAACATTCTTAAATAACCCGTTAGGGGAACTGAATATAAGCGAGTGTTTGAATTCTCTAACATTTCAAAAGTACTGAAGGATGCATCCGGATAAAACTCAACTACTTTATTGTAGACGCATATTCGAAGTCCTCGGCGTGATGAGTACTCTCTTGTAACCGGTGACGTTGAAAGCTTATTGGGACACCTGATCTCCGAAGGAGAGAGAATGAATACCCATGAGCATAGCCGAAATATATCCTGTGAACCTAGTGGATAAAACTAGTACTATTCTAGATGTACACTCCATTGTAAAGTGCTACCATTTAGTGAGTAAAAATATGGGATGTGCTGCATTAGTATCCCCCCCAGTGACGGAGAGAATCGAGGGAACAATACATGACATATTCATGAGTAAACAATCTCAAATACAATTATCTGAAGCACGCTTGAAAACTACCATTGAAAGAAAATATACATACAGATATTTGAAATTGCATTAATTAAATATACATATCTTTTCAAGAGACTAGTACACTGCTGACCACACAAAATGAAACACCAAGAAGGACCAGAGATATCCCAGTGAAATATTCATTTGGCCACATATATCAAGTTGTACAAAGATAAAACAACTAAAATTACAGTCTCTTGTGACGTGTGGATGATGACAAAATCAGTAGTTAGTGTAGCCACCATTGTTGGCTATAACCCATGCCAAACGGCTCATCATAGAATCAAAGAGGCTTTGGATGTATCCTTAGGGTACAGCAGTCCATGCGATTTCCACATGTTGCTAAAGTTGATCTGGTGTTGCAGCAGGTAGTGTATAAAGAGTCAGTCGTTGTGCAAGCACGGAACACATGTTTTCGATTGGCGATAGAACGCGAGAACAAGTAGAGCAAGAAAGCAATTCAATCAGATGGGTAAAAAACTCTTGATCATTGCGTGCCAAATGTGGTCGCTCATTATCCTATTTGAATATGGTTGATTGCAAGCGTTGTATGTGTGGGAGGATCACAAGCTCCAACGTTGTAGCGATGTAGCGCTGATTGTTCAGTGTGCCAGCAATGCGTACTAGAGTTGTGCGGTACCGGATGCAAGACCAGTGTAGCGATGCATAACGCAACAGATTAGCAGCCTCTCACCACGGTGTCGCCAAACTCGAATCGAGCCATCGTAATGTGGCATGCAGAAGCGGGATTAGTCAGTAAACACAATATCGTTCCATTACGTTATCCATGTTCTTATACTTTTAAGGATTTTTCATTTGCCAAAAATTTCACAACAATAATTAATACCTCAAATTTAAAATAAAATGAAACCCAGCGAGAGATTTAAGAATATTGAGAAAAATCGAAAATAGTTCATAACCTTATATATTTTTACTGCTTGAAAAATTATTTATCAAAACGTTTGATTAGTAAAAAAGAAAAGAAATCAATCTGGATTCATGTATAATCCCACAGAAAAAGATATCATTTTTTTTAAAAAAATGATTTATTAATATATTGTGCAAAGCAATATGGAACTAGTTTTTAAGACTATGTCGATGACTATGTTAATGCAAAATAATAATTGTTAAACAGTATAAAAAAATTACCAAAAGCTAGTAGAAAAATTTGCTTATTAAACGACTAGAAAACGTGACACCGAACATGCTAATGCTGTGGTGTGAGAAACTTATCTACCAATATGTTTCAGGGTGCTTAACAGTAGGAAATATTTGAAAAAATTCGATTCGAGTAGCAATGCTTGTGGAGTCGGAAGATAAAGGTCAAGAATTCGGATTCAAGTTTTGCTATGCATTAGTCATGCATTATTTAAAGATATTTAATAACTTAAAAATAAACATAAATTACAACTATTTCTAAAAATAAATAAATTTAAATTGTACTTATAATTTGTTTATTTTTAAATTTAATTATTAGAATACTAAATCAACAACAAAGACAAAAATATTAGTCTTCTTTAATAGAACCTTTTGTGTTCCTGCACTTCTCTCTCTCTTTTTATATAAAGCAATATATAGGGCAAGGGGGCGAACTTTTATGGAGCAAAGTGCCATTTTTTCTAAAGAAGTGTTGAGTGAGGTGTACACGTGCCGTCAAATAATTTTGACTTGTGATTATTGGTAAAATTACAAAACTAAATACTAACAACATAAAACTATTTACTACATAAAACACCCTTTGTGCACTGTATAGTTATACGTGTAATTCAAATTAAAGTAACACCAGTGTGACTTCTGTTATTGCAGATTGTATGTGGATGACAAATAACTTATATTAGGCTTGTAAGATATTATGTTTTGTAGAATACATGATCAATTTTGGAGTTATCTGTCAAGCGGTTTCTAAGCAATCAATTATTTTTGCTGTTGTTCACTTTTTTTGACTAGAGGATTTGTATCAAAATACCGCTTTGCAGACGAAACACACGCGTTCTGCATACCTCTATTCCAGAACATAAAATACACACCGCTCTTTGTCTCCACTAATAATGCCATGTTTCTCGGTCCACCAAATTTAAAATTCTCTGTTACGCTTACTGTCTTGCTCTTTTTTCTTCCTTTTGCTGAACTATCCATGTTAAATAACAATTGAAAATCTTAAACAAAACTTAGATAAACTTTAAAATAAAGTAGTGACAATGAAATTGACAATGATATATGTGTAGACAAACTTTACACACATCTGAAGCAATTATAGTCTACGACGTAACTAAGGCAAGACAATAACAAACGAGTGTGCTCATCGCCACCTCGCGACCGATCATTTGCGTTTTTTTTGTTCGTAATACTACTTCATGGTGAACTTTGAAATTTTGATAGTAAAATACAAACCATTTTGATCACTGGCGTGCCAAAAATATTGTGTCGCGTGCCATCAATGGCATGCGTACCACATTTTCACCATCCCTGATCTAGGGTGTAATTTGCGATTTTATATTTCAAACGAATACATTTTTCAAAAGCAGAAAGCAGAGTAAATGCAATTTTCTCTTCGAGCTATTAAATTTCTCCATATATGATATTCAACAATTTAAAACAGATTTCGATTTATATAGTTAGAGGTATCTTCCAGAATCTTTAGTAATTCCGTAAATTTTTCTTTCCGTAATTCTGAAGATGTTAGTTCAATAAGCTCCATTTACATATTATCCATGTTATTCACAAATTACCTAATTTGTTGAGAGAGAGAGAGAGAGGTGTAGTGTGCATCTCAGAATTGTACCGCGTGCCATAAGTTACCAACCCCCGACAATAAATCATACTCAAAATGTTACCCTTTTTCTGTGTGAAATTTTTCGTCTTTCACGATGTCAGCGCCACCTAGTGATAACGGTTATTTTTAACATTGGTATTTTTCTGTCGCCAGCCACTTTAAAATCAGAGAGAGAGAGAGAGTCCTTAAGTTCCTGCAAAAGAACGAAATTAAGAAATTATATGAATTCACTCGTACATTACACAATATATTTCAACGTAGATCTCGTGAAAGTAAAATCTTAAGATGATAGGGATCAAGAAAAATACACACATTGAATATATATATATATATATAAAATTTAATTTTGTTGTAATAAAAACACGGCTATTTTAAGTACGATTTATTTAAAAAGAATAGCAAGCAACCTTTGAAAAATGTATTTTGTCGTTAACGCCACTGACTTCTTAAAAGTTCTTGCAAAAGTAACGGATATCTCACACAATAAAATTGATGTTTCCCGAAGAAAGTTTAATTCTTATGTGTGTTCAGGTACAGCTTTATTTAACATATTAATTTAAGTATTATTGTAATTGAAATGAAAAATAAAAGCGTATTTGTTAACTGAAATAGTTGAATCTCATTGAATGTAAACGCGAGACAAAAAAGGATTAAAACGGAATTCAAAGATATCAATATTTCTTACCGGTAGATCACACAAAAATTTTTCAAGGGGAACGTCCGGAGTCGAAAGTTCACCATTCTTGTATCATATGCTCCTTTAACTTTTGTCGATTTTCGGGAACAAAATACAGAAAAAAAACTAATTATTGTATAAATAATTAGCATTAATTGATAAAATTAATTCATTACTAACAAAAACTTAATTAAATTTTACGTATTATATACATAGAATTATAATCAATCGGGAAAAAAAGCAAGGGCTTTAGGAGGGGGTCCGGACTCCCAGGCCCCCCCTTGTGTGCGCCACTGTTTCTTACACAAGTAGAGGTATCATCTATATAAGCCAATAACAACCTCCGTACTAAAGCGATCATTTTGGTATAGAGGTTACGTTACTAGGTTTCGTATCCCAGGTTCTGTCCTGTCGGATAAGTGCGCCACTTCACACATTATTTCGATACACACAGATCAATCCAATTTATATTGCCCCCATAAACAGCAATAACTGTTAAAAACTTGGGCATAGAATGTGGAGAAGCTAAGGTAATTCACTCATTATGATTCCAATTCTTTATCAGTGAATAAGTGCCTTATTGCTGTCGTAGCATTAATAGTAATTCGATATGTATTGGCAATAGAACTCGTAAATTTCAAACACAGTTGTTTGGCAAGGACTACACCCGAGTCCGCATCCTTTTCTCCTGACTATCACAAGACACAAACAGGAGACATTCAGCCTCAAAAGATTTTTGAGTGGCAGCAGGAATCAAACCCGCTACACTACGATCACTAGTTTTTGACTATTTATAACTATGGTACCGCGTCCATGAAAAGAAAGAAAATTGACCTTTTGTGATTGTAACTCACATTGACACCGCTATCTTAAACATGTTTTATTCTGTGAATAAGCAAAGCAGATATCAGGTTGAAGATCTTTCACAGGAACGGAAATTGTTAAATATTTTTTTTTCAATAAACCCCGGATAGAAAGACACTATAGCCAAAGTCTAGCCAATCAGAGACTTCATCTCGTCCGAGATGAAGTCTCTGATTGGCTAGACACTCAAAGTTCGACGCTGACTGCCTTGGTGTGAATGCGGTTTTAGCCAGTAGGGAAGAAATGCGAAAGAAACTTTATGCGTGCATTGACGTTGGTATTTTAGGTAACAAGTAAAAGAATTGTAATATGCGACTGGAACAAGATTCAAGGAATTTTCTTAATTAGTTCGTTCGATGTGAATGAGATTTAAAGTCATTTTAAAGAACGTTGCATTTATGTAGTGAAATACAGTCTTTTATTTAGGCATGCTAACTAAAAGAAAGATTACATTTGATCAGTGCCGCATATAGAGGGGGTCATGGGGGTCCGGACCCCCAAACCCTTGATTTTTTTCGATTGATTATAATTCTAAGTATACAGTACGCAAAATTTAATTAAGTATTTGTTATTAATGATTAATATTATTAATTAATGCTAATTATTTATTCAATGATTAGTTTTTTACCGTGTATGGTTCCCGAAAATCAACAAAATCAAAAGGAGCATGATACAAGAATGGTGAACTTTCAATCCCGGTCCCCCCTTGAAAAATTTCTGTGTGCGCTACTGCATTTTGTGTAGAAAATAATTGCGTATTTTTGAAAATAAAGAGAGATTTGAAAGAATAAAACGAAAAACGCTGACTATATATGTATTAGCAAAAAAAAAAAAAAAAAAAAAAATGCAGTCGTATTTATTACGAATGGAAAATCAAGTTCTGTCCGTCAAGAATCAAGAATGTTACCTTCATGATTAAGTTAAAAAAAGTTTAAATTTAAAAATAATAGCTTCTTCTAATGTCGCAGGGAAATAACAAAATTAGGAATTTGATCAAATCCCTAAGGAATATGAGCAATTCACGGAAGATGTTAAAATACCGTGTCTTTTCAACGTCATTTTCCTGATGAAAGTAAATGATTTCATCATATCCCTGAACTTTTTATGTGAAATGATGAAATGAACAAGTCAGGATTCGCCCAGCTCTATTTTCGCTTGATACCACTCCCCTTTGTCCAGGACCGACCATCTGGTGAGAGGGGTGCGGTGGACGCTATGCACTGGGGCCCCGTGTTTGAGGGAGCTTCAACATGATCAAAAATTAAAATAATGTACTCTTATAGATGAAATCTTGGCAATATTCCTACCTTTGTCAGTATAAGGGGAAGTCCAAAAAATATCTAAATATTATTATTATACACTCATGGACAAAAAAATTGACCCCCAAGAAAGAGGAGTCAAAATGGAACGAAATATTACATACGTATTGACTACTTTGATATAAGTAAACGATTAGAAAATCAAAGCAAAAAAAGATCTTTTACTTCAGAGAAAAAGGCTAAAGAACGGAGGATTTAATACCCTGTTGAACCCCCTCTAGCGCGAAAGCATGATGTGATACAATCAGGCACGATCAGGCATTGCGGCATACAAGTTCTGTATGATGTCTTGAGACATTTCATTCCATATTTGCTGTTCGCCACGGATTCTCCGCACACGAACACGATTGTCATTACTGCTGAGATTGAATTTGGATTCGTCGCTAAAGAAGACCTGGTTCCATTCCGCTGCAGTCAAGTTTACTCGTGCTTGGCACCACTCCAAACGGAGGCGTCGATGGGTGGGCCTTATGGGCAGCCCACATTATGGGCACCACGATCCCAAATGTTCTTCAGCTAAGCGCCTTCGTTAGGTTCGAAAAAACACAGGGGCCCTTAGTAAAGGTGCTATCTGTGCTCGGATGGCAGCTGCTATATCAGTTGGCTGTACACATGCATTTCTTACGATGTGGCTGACTTCTCGACGGCTATTCTCTCGAGGGCGTCGTTAACCCAGTCTTCGTTTAACTGACATCTCTCGGATCCACTGGTCCCAACATTTCCTCCCAACACAATTAGGGTGGCCTAAATGACGAGCTACGCGCCTACCTAACCACACAGCTTCTATCATGTTGATGATTCTCCCCCTCTCAAACTGTGACAGCTGCTCATATTGCCTTCGAAAACAGCGTAATGGCATGTCTACCTCAGCGTTTGGTTTGTAAATGATTCAGCACACTCAAACAAGCTTTGGTTACCTGTTTTATACTACAAAGAGAACGGCGTTAAACACCCTCCACCGGCTATACTTAACGTGGAATCTTACAGCATTTGTAATCACTTATATATCTCTCCAACATGTATCTTCATGCCAGGTTTCGTTACGATCCCGCAATTATTTTTTGTCCATGAGTGTTCATCTCCGAATTTCCACAACCTTGAAAACTCATTCTTGATGCTGAAAATGTTTAGTTTTTGTTATTGATTCATGGAAAAACTCCCGAGGATTATCATTTAAAACGGACTTTGTATAAGTATTTAATTTAAGTGGACTTATTCATATTTTAAAGCATCAAAGTCATTTCAGTCGTATTTCAAAGCGTTTTCCTAAAAAACGAATTTTTGAAAAAAAAAATATTTTATTCCGAAATAGCAGGTGATGAAGTTAGAGGCAGTAAATATGACACACACAACTTCGCCCTATTCAGCTTCTCGAGGATTTTTCGCAACGGTCCTCGTAATTTTGAACCACTTAGCAATAACTGGAACCACCTCTTTCCTTTAATTTCCACACCACTTTAACGGGAGGACGTTTCAGCCCTAACAAATTAACGTGCTTCAGCTCTTCTCTACGGTGGGTCTTCAGTGGCACTAGACTCGAAAACAAAACCTAACAAATTGGTTTTCTGTAGGATTTGATTTGAATGAAAGGGATGCAAGGCATATGGCAAAGTATGTACGGGTTTCTTACGATGAAATAAGAATGCCGATAGAAGAATTTAGATGTTATTTCTTAATACTGTAATTGATATTGTAAAAATAGAAGATTTAAATGTATACCCCAAATATGTTATTTTTAGTTTACAATTAACTGGCAATCGGCAGCCTTAAGGAAAGAGTGACATGGATCTGCCACCCTTGTTCATTTCTTACCTTATGGCATCACGGACTTCCCTCTCTTCTATTGTAAATAAGTACATTAAATTGATAAAATCGTATGATATTACAGTATAGAGTATACATTTTTTAATGAACTTATCAACTTTTTAACTTGTTTAGTTACAAACTTGAACTAGTAGTATTGCTAAAGCATGCTTGTTTAGTTCGAGATTTGGGTTTTGCCAATGCATTCTTTATTTAAGAAAAATTACAATTTTTCTCGTTTCTATTTCGATGTTTACTGAAGCAAGTGCACTTAAAAAAATATACCTGTTACATATCCCGTATTATAGGATATTGTGAGCAAGTTCTTAATTGCTTTTGCATGTAAAAAATGTGTTTCATCGTAATTGCAAATCTCCAAACAAAGAAAAATAAATAAACTGAACATTAGTAAACGATGAGATTTGTGGTCAAACCTCACTAAATTGATGCAAAATATTGAAAAATTATTACTAAAGCGTCACAAAAGCATTTATTTTTGCTCTCATATTCTGTATAACAGGTACTAAATTTTTTCTCATAAATGTTTAAAATTAACATGTATTTTTTGAAGTTTTTCATACTACACACTTCACTACAGATAAAAAAGTAAATGTTTTTAAAGTAGCAGCGAGCTATCACAATATACTAGCTTTCAAAAACACATTTGAAGTTAATGAATTTGCAAAAATTCAATACTAAGTAAGCAAGAGTCTTCCCAGAATCGAAAAACATGACAAGTTTAAGAACCTCTGTTCTAATATATGATGCTGACGTGTTGTTTTTTATTTCATAACTCAATACAAATATACTAACTTAAACTATACAAAATGTATGTTGTTACAGTTACTCTTATATAAACATGCAAATTTTCTGCCTTTAAATTAATGTTTACGTAAAATTTTTTGATAATTACAAAACTACCTGATTTTACTGAGAATATTTCAAAATAACAATAAAAAAAATAATAATTTCTTTCTTATTTCTATTTATTAAAATCCCCTTCAGTATGATTGTTAGAGGAATATCTAAAATTTTAATTTTACAATTCCTTTGTCATTTGGTTAAATTGTTTAGTACTGTTTGAAGGTTTATGCATAAAATTTTTTTTAATTTAATGAAAATTTAATCAGTAATACTTATGTAGGAATATTTTTTTTATGTTTGTATGTTTGAAAAGTTACATCGTATTCATACCTTATAAAATATTGTATGAGTTTTAAGAATTGTTATTCAACTCTTTTTTTAATAAAGAAAAATAATGTTGTACATATATAAGGCTTCGACATGAATTTTTTTCCGTAAGTGTACATTACGTAATGTTCTATAACGTACATAATGTACATTAGCAATTTTTACAATTTTTTCACTTTTTGTTTAATATATTGTCTTATACTTAAGGTATTAAGACTGTACAATGATCAATGAATTGTTGTAGATCAGTTGATTTTCTTAAATAATACTCAGCAGCGATGATTCCCAACGTGGTTTATGTGGACCCCCAGGGGTCTATGGCAACCTGTAAGGGGTCCACGCCAGCAAAAAATAATTTGAGGATCCATGAGGTGTTAAAGGGGTTCTATAGTTAGCGGCTCTCATTAAAGCAGATCGTGACTTTAACCTATATAAAAAAATTTATTTAGTGGCAACCAGATTTTACCAATTTAACTGATTTATTTAATAAATTTAGAGAGGTTAATCTGCGGTTACTAGGCGACAGCATATATTTTGTTACGACCATGACCATTTCGGAATTTATTTCCAGAATTAAATTAAAGAAGCAAAATATTAGACGTCGCGAATTTTCTCAACTTGTCACACACAATCTGTCTGGGGATTTCGACCTACGTTCAATTTTTAAATGCCCTTTACTCAGATTTTGAAACTGGATTCGAGATTGCTTTTTTATAGTAAAATCAAAGTAGACAATGAGAATTCAGATAGTCACATTGAAAAAAATGTCATCTTACTATGGGAAACTTACATCTTAGAGTAGGCCCTAAAGATCTTAAAATGAAGTTTAGGAATGTATGTCAGCATTTTGGCTTTTAAATAGATTCCTGTTATTTGTCGTGAATTATGGAATATAGTGATAAAGTTTTTAATTGCTCTTCTTAGTGAGAGGGAGTTTCAGCGAGTTTGCCAATCTCAAAAACAAAAAAAGAAGGGGGAGAGAATGGACACTTACTAACAAAGGAGATTTAGTGTTAAGCCTGCCTAGATTGATATTAAATTTTGAAAATTTGTTATTGTGAACCACCACATGCATCCCTCTCATTAAAAACGTTTGTTTGTTCAGTTATTTTATGTAACAGTTTTGTGAATTAACCCTCTGAGTGGGTGTTTCTGTCCTGAAAAATCATTCTGAAAGCATTTACTTCTTATTTTGCAAACTCCTTCGAAAGTACAAACAATTTCATTCCTTCCCCCTTTTCAGTTCACGGGAGGTCTAGAGGGGGCGATTTTATTGCTCAGTTCGGCCTCTTTGACTACTTAAAACCAAGAGAACATTCGTTTACAGCTGTGGCATAGGCTTCGGCGAATCTTGTACGGAAAAATTGAGGACCTCTTATGGTTGTTCTCCCGTTCAGTCACAATAAAAGTGAGGAGGGGAAAAAAACTCGAAAGAAATGGCGTGTTAAAAGTTTAAAAAAAATTGTTTACAAAAAAATTTTTTTTTCATGTTTTTTTTTTAACAAATTTTCTTTCATTTCTTCAAAAAAATTATTTTGGTATCACCGTTTGAACCATAAAAAAAGTAAAGTGCATTTATTGTTGAATATAAGACTAAGAAAACACAAGAATATATGTTAATGTTTTTTTAAAGAAAGTTACGAGATGTGTGTGAAAAAATAAAAGTGATTCTCTCTCTCTCTCTTTTCTTAAACAATAAGAGAATAAATGGAGTATCATTACATACAATCATAAAAAAAAGTTTATGAAATAAAATCAAACTTCATCTATACAATTATATTTTAAACAAAATAACACGGAGAGGAATTTCAATACTTATAATTTATATAACTTTTAATTCTATTAATCATATTCTTATGTTAAAGGAATATTTTCGTGTACTGTAATGACTTCAAACTGCTCAGGATCAAAATTTTTATCAAAGTATGAAAAATATCAAAAAAATATTCCAGTACAATTTTACTGCAAAAATGTTCCGCGGATATAGGGTCCCTTTCGAGATAATGTCTTTATACCGCTCACGTAAATATATTATTCAAAGTGATACTTTCGGGAAATGTCCTTTACATTTGATATGCCAAACAGTCCAGAGTTCATTAGTTTCGTTTTCAGAAAAACGTCCCAACTCAGTAATTCCACGCCGAAGTTGGTTTTCACTTACGTTCTCCATTTCCACCATCCTCTCGCTTGGTTCCCAGGCTTCTCGGTTCTCAGTCCACCTTCCTTCACGCAATTCGTGGACTTCCAGGTAATTTCAAGCTGAAGATAGTATCACTGGTGTAGAGACCTCTTCGGACTCTCTCAAGTAAAAATTATGTTAAACTGTCTTGTTCTCCCCTTTTAATCACCAGGTTTCCCATGGTCATTCACCGCCTATCACTTTGATCTCTTGTCTGTCGGCCCCTTAGAGTGCGATATCTATCATGGCGCATAGTGGGAGATCCCATCTCCAGACATTTGTCGTGAAAAACCGAAAAGCCCATTAAACCGGCGTCCCTTTTCATCCTTGGAATTGCCCGTGAGAAAGGAGGTCAGAATTTTTGACCACCCAATTACACAACTTTTTCCCAGCAATTAGGGAAACGAACGGATCTTTCTCACGTTTGTCTATTAGCAATTAGAGAAAAGAGACCAGGTACATCACAGCTGCCTCCTTCCTTCAAGTGTCTCTTTCATGGGAAACTAGAAAGAAAAACCGAACTACACTGGCAACACCGCGAGTGGTCGTGCCTTCAGTGAGAACATCCTAGAGTAGTATAATTAATGCAAACACACACAGATTTAACTAAAAATAAAAATTAAATCATTAATCTCCGAGAATTTTATCAGTTAAACTTTTTATTATTTAAAGGAGTTTCCATACCAAGAGGCTCAAAGATTTGATACCTAACACACATTTTTTATTTCTCTTTGCTCTTCTGAGGGTCAAGCGAACTTCCGGTGAACACGACTCAGATCCATGCTTGGTTTTTTGTTTCGCTCTCTCATTTTATCGCGGATCCCAACATGACTTTAGTCCCATTGTAAGGCCACAGTCTAGCGATATGACATTAGCTCTGCAATTTTAGTTTCATGAATTATCTTAAGTTGCTCTCTACCGTTACTCTTAATTTTCAGCGTTATTTTGCTATGGGGGCTTGTGCTTAGGAGCAAATCGCCCGGAATTAAGGGGAACAGTTGCTCCACGTCTCGTTCAAATTGGCCAAACTGGCTGTCCTTTTCAATTGATTTAATATTTGAGATTAGAGAGTCAGGCCTGGCAGTGTTTAGGAGAAAAAACTGTTTTTCAAAGATTTCTTTTGTTTGCTTTTACGTTTTATCGTTTTACTGCAAGCATTTAAGGAGCACGTTTTATTACTTTTATTGTTATTTAAGCTTTTTTAATTTTTTTTAATTTCTAAGCTTACATTATTGAATGATGTCTTAAGGTTCAGGCAGTCAGCTATATTACAAGGTGGTCAGAACTAATCAACGGACGCTTGACAACTTTGGAAAATGGAATGCGAAAAGAATGGAAGCGATATGGGCTGGAGGGATGCTTCTTAATAATTGTTAATTTCAGTCTTAGAACCCTTTTGCGGTTTGGGGAAGATTGGGCATTTAGAGTAATTGGCCATGTGTCCGTACACATGGAAGTTAATGCAATATGTTTTTTCGACTCGTTTGATAACCTCAGTCGCGTAAATGGCGTGCTTCTCCACATTTTAGGCAGCAGAATGTGATGTGGCAGTTTTCCTCTGTGTGCTGGAATTTCTTGTACGAGTGGCTTAGGTCTACCCCTCTGCCATCGTGGCCTTCGTCTCTGATCGTAAAGTAGCAGAATTTGGCGATGTGAAAAATTTTTAAATAATCCAGATTCTTAGGCCAAGTCACAAAAAAAACTGGGAGTGTCTGCTTCGTAATTCTTCCTATGATTTGGGTGATTTTATTTGTGATGAATCCCGGTTCCATAAGATTGTTTTTAATGTCCTCAATGTAGGTATATTTCAGTAGTCCTTTGATTACAATTTTTATTGTTCGTTGATCTTTTGGTTTTAGTACAAAATATTGGTAATTAAATTGCTTCAAAACGTGGTTTGATTATTTGTATTCTTCCTAAGTGTTTGTGTATAGCTTAATGAATTCTCGGGATTTTTTTACTTCGGAGAGTGGGGATGGAGTCCGTTACTGCTGTTAAAAGTTGTATGAAGTGTTTTTCTATTTTCAACATGAAGGTGGTGGAAGAGTGTTGGACGTGGATTCATAAGCTTCGTTGTTTGTGACTTGCAGATTGTTTTAAGTGGAGTTTTTAAGGTTCCTGTTTTATCTGTAGTTTCGTTAAGACTTGAAATTTTTGAAGTTATACTTCTGATTTGCCGTTTGGGAAGAAGGATGAAGATAAATTTTTACGATGCGCACGCACGCGAACATGCTTTGTCTAGAAATATAGAGTATTGAACAGATCATTCCCACCTTGGAAATCCTCAGAAAAACATTTCCCTTCACTTCCCTGAAGAAGGTGTGACAAATCTATACGGAACTTTATCACTAACCTTCTGAGTCGTCTTTTTAGGGAAATTTAATTCCCTACCTATTTCCAATCAGCTCCAAAAAGAGGACTGGATTCCTTGTTATGCAGATTAGCTAAAGTATTTAAGTTAAACGGAATAGTAAAGTTATAGCAGTAGGAGAGAGATTGATTGAATATTAACGTCGCACTGTTCAGCTACACGAGGGCTTTTGGCGACGGACCACGTAATTTTGAACCATGGTCAAGTGACATGGACGACACCTGAGCTGGCACCCCTCTCCTAACTACCACACCACACCAACGGGAGGACGTTTCAGCTCTCGACAGATTTAACGTGCATCGCTGCCCTACACGGTGGATCTTTAGTGGTACTGGGCCCGACCCCGTGACAACGGTCCGATACCTATATCACTCGGCTACTGCGGCCACGCAGTAGGAGAGAGAGATTGAAGCAGAAAGTTATAATAGTGAAGTTAGATTTATAATTGAAGATTTCTTGGTGGATAATTTAATCTCAGGAAGAGTTGAGATTCAGTGTGAAAAATATTGATTTATATAATTAAAGTCTCATTAAAGCTTTATATTACGAGTGAGATTAAAGTTAAATGTTCAATAGGAACATTATAGAATATAATTCTGGGATCTCTTATCGCGGTAATCTCTGCGTGATCGATATTCTAATTGTTAATTAATTGCATCATTAAATATTTAAGTTAATTTAAAGGAAAGACCCTTTTTTATACCTCATATAACTATTTCTTGATTTATTTGTTATTAAAAGTCTTTGATTCTATTTGGAAAAGATTACCAAATAAAGAAATTTATTTATAAAAATGGCTACTGGTTCTTATATGACTCCAACTTACTCTTGTTCTCAAAGTGAGGTCCAAGGGGACCTTCACAAAGGGGCACCCAGGTTTGAACCGGGGACCTCTCGATCTGCAGTCGGATGCCTTACCACTGAGCTATACCCCCAAGTCTGCGAACCTTTGCTTTGCGTTCCGTAGGAACGGATACGAAAATGCTTTGTATAGAAATATACGGAATGGAACAAATTATTCCCACCTTCGAAATTTTCAAAAAATATTTTCCTTAATTTTTTTGAAGATGAGGGAACCTGGGTTTGAACCAGGAACCTCTCGATTTGCAGACGAATGCTCTAGATAATTAATTTGATTTCCGCAGGAACGGATACGAAAATGCCTTGTCTGGAAATATACAGGACGGAACAGATCATTTCCCCCCCTTCGGAATTCTCAAAAAAATACTTCTTTACTATATTAGTTATACTCTCTTTTTTGGAAGTTAGGGAAAAAGTATGCGGGTAAATTTTTACGATGCGCGCTCACACCGACACGGATGCACAGGCATACCTTCAAGACACCGATGCGCGCGCACACCGTTGTATAATATTTTAACATGCCATTTTTTTGGTGCTATGGGACTGATATTTGGGGGATCATAAAAACTATTCTTATAAACCATATCAGTTGGGACGCATTCCCCCTGTGCATTCCTTCCCTCTACAGATTTTTGGCCAATATCTCGACACCCGAGCATCACGGTCCATTCGGACCTGACTTATTCGATCCCTTTCTATCTGCTCTTCCAGTTATTATAATTTCATGCGTGTGTGTGCTCATAAGACTATCTATTTCTTCCATAGTTTTTAATTGCCTTAAACTTTTTTAAATTTGTTTAAATTCACAATATCTTGGCTTCTATTCGAGTCTCGGATTTAAGATTTGAACCAAATGCTCCACTCATCAAGACCAATTTAGTCATCTGCTTCATTCCCATTGTGTAAGGGGGAGGGCTTAAGCACTAAAATAGCATGCTCCCATTTTAATCCTATGGGGACTGGAAAAAATTTCACCCCTCCCATAAGCAATTGAGCTTGGAACTTGATTTTTGGTGGTCCACTATATTTTCGTATGAGCGCGAGCGTTACTTGGAATTGACCCCTATCCTACAGGGCTTCCCCAGAAATAACTTGATTCCTATGCCACCTTGGTCGACCGCACCGGCTGAATTCGATTGTTCTTCCTATGAACACCCTAGATAAATTGTTTCAGGACCATATAGCTCCCTTTCTTCACCTATATTTAACATTTTAAAATCATTTTAAAGTTATAATTTTTTTATAATCCCGCATAACTCCGAGGAGTTTTGAGATTCGTCAATGAAACTCTGACCATAGGTTCTCCTCGTTGTGCGGTTTCATCTGTTGTAATTCGTGTGTAGACAGAGGGCTTTGGGTAAGGGAGCGTTATCACTAAAATTAAAATTCCTATGTTATTCCTAAGGGTTCGATCTCATGATGACGTAACGATATTACAGAGATAGAAGGATGAAACTTTGGGGTCACTTACTACACTGTATATCGCTGGGATGTACGTGACTTTTTACATGACAGTTGTAACCCCCGGAGGAGTTAGTTTCGTTTCCTTGTCCCGAGCTAGCACCACCCCATTTGCAACTACAGACTCTGGACCGAATCGAAAGGATTCCTTTTATGCTTCCTCACAACCAGGCCCAGTTTCGAGTTGCTGGGTGCCTTGCTTCTATTTTATTTAAATGTTTTAGTTAGTTTAAAATGACCATAACTCGGGATGTCTTAATTTTCTAAGGAACGATTCTTCCCGACGAGACATTCAATGCGAAGTCTCAGGTGTCACATTCGGTTCAACTCATCTCACAGTGCAGTCTGCCGAACCCCCCATATTTTGTTGGTCGTATTGTCCCTGTGGGGGGGTGTTTAAATTTATTTAAATCGTGATTATCTCGGGTTTGGCTGATCCGATTGACTGAAGGTTAGTATCGTTCAACTGTGCTTGTGACCGCCTTTCGTCAGCAGCCCAGCTTGCTATGCTCAAGAATTTTAGAAATATTTTAATCTTGTTACGCCAAAGAAGTATAACTTCTTACGTGCGTATATAAGTACACACACACTTTTTTTTTTATTTTTAGGTCTTTTTAGGCTGAATAGGGGGTTTATTAAAAGAAAGCGCAGCAACTTGCTGAGTTAAGACAGTTAAAGCTTGTATCGTGTGTTGAAGGGTTTGCAAAATAGTAGCCTGTGGAGAATTTCCTCCGGAGTAAAATTTTGTATAATTGGGGGTTATCAATGATTCGATTGGCCTGGTTTTGCGGAGATGTTGCACACGATTTCCTCTTTTTAGTGGAATTATTGGTTGAGCGTTTTTATTAGCAACTGTGTTTTTGTTTGCGGTTGCTTGTGCATAAGTGATGTTTGGGCGAATGATACTATTCTCTACAGTGGAATAAATGTTGGTTGAAGTATTGGAACCTTGACGAGGTTTAGGAAAGAGGAGTAATTGGCCATGTGTCCGTACACATGACAGTTAATGCAATATGTCTTTTCGACTCGTTTGATAACGCAGTCGTGTGTCTGGCGTGCCTCTCCGCACTTCAGTTCGCGCGGTGTAATGTGGCAATTTTCCGCGTGGTGTTAAGTAGCAGAGTTTGGTGATGTAGAATTTTTTTAAATTATGTGGATTCCTAGGCAAAGTTACCAAGACAACTGGAAGTGTTTGCTTAGTAATTCTTCCTACGAGTTGGGTGACTTTATCTATAGTGAATCCGAGATCTATAAGTTTGTTTTTAATGTCATCACACACACACAGTGTTGGTGTCCTTCGTTAGTCCTTTGATTACAATTTTTTGGGGGCGTTGATCTTTTGGTTTTATTACAATGTATTGGAATTTAAGTTACTACAAAACGTAGTTTATTGATCTGTATTCATCAAAAGTGTTTGTGTATAGCTTAATGTATTTTTCGGACTTTTTATTTCGGAGAGTGGAGATGGCGTCCGTTAGAGTTTTTAAGTGTTCCATGAAATGTTTTTCAATTTTCAGCAAGACCAGTGGTGGGAGTTTATTGGGCGTGGGTTTATTAGTGTTGTCGTTTGTGATTTGCGGATTGTTTTCAGTGGTGATTAGAGCTGCCTGCTATATCTATAGTTTCTTGAAGACTTGCAAATTTATTTTGAGTTTCTAGGTTAAATTTCGTAATTTCAAGTAAAGGTTTTTTGACAGTTTTCTCGAATTTGGCGAGATGAATTAATCTACGTATTCCTTCCTTTTAATGGGGTTAACTTTAGATAATTCTGGAAATTCTGAAGAATTAACTTCGGTTGGCGAGTTAAAGGGGTTTCTTTGTATGGAGTAGCCAGAAGTATTACAGCGAGGTAAAGTGTTAAACCTACTTACCGCTGCGTCAAGTCGTTCTTTAAGGTATGTCTGTCTCTGGATCAGTTTTTGCATTTGAAGGTCTTCCTCTTCTATGTAGGGTTCGAGGGAATTTAAGGTGTGCGTAACTCCAGTGTGCATAATGGTGTACTTTCGGATGTCAGCATTGCAGAGTTATAGAAAGTAGCAGTTGGAAACTTGAGGAGTGGAGGATCCTGAAGAGGGAAGTGATTCCGATTGTGCATAATCCAAAATCGTGGCCTGGTCAGCGGGAAGTTCCATGTCGTAATCCATGAAGACAAAACGTGAGAAGAAAAAAAAGAGAAGTGAAATGCTGTAAAAATACAGCGACAGTTTAAAATAGTCGTCGCATAAATTATAGAAATTTTGAAATACGAAAACAGATATGTTGAAGTAATCTTTCAAAATTGATCGAATTGATGGAATATCAATCATAATTCATAAGTTCTAAAACGTATCAAAGCCAATAATTATTTATTTGTATGATATTTGAATATGTTTCAGAGTGGTAAATACATCATTATGATTTTTCTTTTAAAGATATCTGAATTTATAGTTTTCCAGAAACGGTTGTTTCAAGAAAAGCGTATTTTTAAAAAGTGTTCTCCAGGTAACGTTTTAGTAATTAATATTGTCCTTTGTTTAATAAACGCAACATTGATGCGATCGAAATTATTTCCATAAAATGAGGCTGTCATGCCTCAACATATGGTTTTAAATTCTAATGATGATATTGTATTACTTTTCTAATTCATATTTCTTGGAAATTGTCTTTTTGTTTTTTTTCAGTTGAGTTGATTAATTGCATTAATTGCAGCGGGACGTAAAACACATTGCAGGATTCTACTTGTGATTAATCTAACGAGTAATGAGTAAGTAAGCAAAAATGTGTAAAAACAAGCATTCTAATACACGTGAAAAGTGCTGAAATTTTCATGCAGCTTCTACCGTGCTAAGCATTAGCTTCACCATCGTTTTGTTAGGCACTCTGGAATCCATCTCAATGGTGGTAATATAAAACTCATTTTATTCAATATTAATAATTATATACACACTCGTGTTTTCCAAATTAATTTTAAAAAGGAAATTCTGCAGATTTATTTCGTTTTTTTCTTTCAAGGTTCTTGAATCTTATAAATTTGTAATGAGGCCTATCTTATAATGAAATAATAATTTTTTCTCCTTCTACATAATATGTAGTTGAAAACGCACTTTTCCGTTTGACCAAATTATTTTTATTTAATCCTTTCTAACTAATATTTTTGAGAATTTTATACTGAAAAAGATGGTCACATAATGAGATTATTCAGGAATTTTTTTTTAAATTTATTTTTGCAGTTTTCAAGATAATAAAACTCGTGCATCTTTTTTTTTCGTTTTTGATTAAGTATTTCTTCAGACAAATTTATTTTTAAAAACCATCCTGTTTATGGTATTCGCTCAACCTCTACTATGCAGTGATTCAGTAGCACCTGCTACATCATGCTAATAGTACTTCCCCTAGGAATGGTTGAAAATTTCGTTTCAATAATTCTTACAGAGGCATGTCACATTGCAATTCTAAAAGAAAGCTTCACAGCTGTAGGTGAGGAAAACTAAAGGTTAGAGAGCAAGAAAAATTGCCATTCTAGACAGGAATTTCATGTTTAAACTGATAATTATGATTGAATTTGATACCTTAAAGTAAATACAATTTAAGTATACGCTCTGTTAGAATTGTTACGTGAAAAGTCAACTTACAAAGTACAAGCAGTACAAATTGTAAATTCATTTTTATAGAGGGCGCATTGGGAGAAGAGGGGCGTCGTCATTCATATGATCTTTTTTTTCGTTCGTATTAATTTGGAGAGGATACAATTTCAAAATTTTAAGAGTTATAGATAAGCGTTTTCTGAGTTATGTATGCGAGATTATTTTGATTTTAACTTTGGAACAAAGAGCTCTCTCATCGTTGAATTCAACTTCAGTATGAGAGAATCCATTGCGGCAAGGTAACGATTTTTTTTAAATACGTTAAAATATATGTGCTTCTGCTTCTAGTGGGATCACAGCATGCACTTTCGATAAAGATCGAAAACACTTTGAAATAAGTTAATCTTTGTTGTAAAATAAATACCACATACCACTTTTTTTTTTAACAAGAATATATATATTTATATTAAATTTGCTAGAATCGTTGAATGAACATTATCGTGGGAATGAAAATTACCTTTCATCATGTAGCCCGAGTGACCCATGACCAGCACAGCTTTTTCAAGGCAATTTGTGTACTTAACTCTCTGTGCTAACCTCTCACAAACCTTGTATATAATTTAAACTCGTTTTTTCCTTTTCGCTAACAATGTAATTTCTGTACAACTCTCTGATTTTTTTTAAAATTCTCTCTTAATTTCTTTATTTTTCTCATTTAAAAACAGTACTGGGCTAAGATTTGAAAAATAAGCCGCTCCAAAGCTTTCAACATCCCAAATGATCGGAGGTAAAGTTTTCCTGCGGGAAACACGAAGTCCCATAAACATTCTACTTCTTCGCAGCGGTTGAAAATATTTAAGTTCTAGCAATTGGAATGTATTCTTTTGAAACCTATGCTTCTGTTCACACACCAGCACGGAATACCGTGCCTAATTTTATTAAATGGATTGTCTTTTTTTATTTGCATCTAAAATCCTTCTCTAAATTGCATAGACCGTTTTATATATATGTTTCGTATTTTTTAAATTAATTTTCACTACAAAGTATTTCTTTCAAAAAAGGGGAGTCATTATTCGTATTAACTTTCTTCGTCCGTATTTATACAATTTCAAAATCCAAGAAAGTAAACATCTTCTATGTTATCTAGGT
>BMAU01006647.1:0-16442 GCA_019973935.1 Trichonephila clavipes
GAACTCATGATTAAACATTTTGAACATTTCGGACAATAGATTTTTAAGAACAATAGTGAACTATAGTTACATTATGTGCATTAGAATTTCCAACTACCACTTTTAATGATTCAACTACTTTCGATATGGGACGGCGGATTTCATAAAAATCCAGTTTCCCAAAGACCCCCCAACTTCTTGAACATGAGCGTGGAAATAAAAATTACCTTTCATCATGTAATATGCTGGTACGGAGCTCATCGGCTAGCCCGAGTGACCCATGACCAGCACAGCTTTTCCAAGGCAATTTGTGTACTTAACTCTCTGTGCTAACCTCTCACAAACCTTATATATAATTTAAACTCGTGTTTTCCTTTTCGCTAACAATGTAATTTCTGTACAACTCTGATTTTTTTAAATTTCTCTTAATTTCTTTATTTTTCTCATTTAAAAACAGTACTGTGCTAAGATTTGAAAAATAAGCCACTCCAAAGCTTTCAACATCCCAAATGATCGCAGGTAAAGTTTTCCTGCGGGAAACAGGAAGTCCCATAAACATTCTACTTCTTCGCAGCGGTTGAAAATATTTAAGTTCTAGCAATTGGAATGTATTCTTTTGAAACCTATGCTTCTGTTCACACACCAGCACGGAATACCGTGCCTAATTTTAATTAAATGGATTGTCTTTTTTTATTTGCATCTAAAATCCTTCTCTAAATTGCATAGACCGTTTTTATATATATGTTTCGTATTTTTTTAAATTAATTTTCACTACAAAGTATTTCTTTCAAAAAAGGGGAGTCATTATTCATATTAACTTTTCTTCGTCCATATTTATACAATTTCAAAAAATCCAAGAGAATCCTAGAAAGTAAAAATCTTCTATGTTATCTAGGTGAGATTATTTTGATTTTAACTTTGAAATAATATAAATTCTCTCAGCATGAGATTCAACTTCAGTTAGAGAATCCTTTTCTCCAAATCTACGTTATTTTAAATATAATAAAATCTATCTTACAATCGTAAATATAATATTTGATTACGCTTCCTCAGGGACCCAAGAATGTACAACAGCTGACAAAATGCACCCAGCAGCAATGATATCAAATGCTTCTAATTTCGGGCCGTGGGTAGCCTAGTGGTTAGAGCATCGGATTCCAGACCGGAAGGCCTGGGTTCGATGCCACCAAACGCCCTCCGAGTACACACGGAGTACGTGCTCGTTAAATCAGAGGGTCCGTAGTCTTGTGGGCTTAATCACGAGCGCAGGGACTGGAGAATATTTCCCTCCCCTTCAGTTTGCTTGCAGAAATTGTGGAGGTGGAGATAGAGGTCGTGTCACCATCCATCGTCCCTTCGGGGAATTTCGCCCAGCTAAATCGTACTGTCACCTGTATGGTGCTCAAGGCCAACGACAGGCGTACCTCTTGCCCATGCCACGATGAATTTCGTGGGCCTTGATCTGACAACGTCAGACAGGTGGCATTAAAAAACAACTTCTAAATTCAAAAATTTATGCTGTAAAATAATACCACTTTTTTAAACAAGAAAATATTAATATGATTTGGAAATTTCACATTTAAAGCGACGGTAAACCTTTGAAATTAATTTCTTAAATTGTTAGCTTAATTAGCTGAATTGGGATTAATATAGTAAATGATCTCTATATTTCACAATTTAAGTATATTTTTTTTTAAAATAAATTATAATTTGATTTTTAAAAAAAAATTTAATTTTTTAAACTTTTTTAAAAATCCGCCTTGCGCATCAATTTTTAAGATAAGTACATGATTTTTGTTTTATATATATATGAACTATAAATATATCTGTGCATGGATTTTAAATTCAGCATAAAATTTGATGAAAAATATGTATGAAATATTATATGAATATATTTCACCATATATATGAAATATTTCACCAATTATCACACATTCACACACACACACAAAACAACGTAAAATATGATCCGTTAAATTTTTTTGAAAACTAATGCACAAATTTGTGAATTACACTATCTTTCATAACTTGTTAAAATTTTTAAGAGATACATGATATGAAACGCAAGGCGCATTTTACGTAATAAGGAAAAGAGAAAATTTATGAACTGAGAAAAATGCATTTTAAACATTTATTTGAGTAAAATAAAAAAAAAACATTTTACATAATTACTTACCTTTACTTGAAAATCAAACATATAAGAGATTATTATAGCAAAAATCTAAATAATATTTAAATAATTTATTATATTTAGTTATACATTCAATAATTCAAGAAACACACATCCGCAAAGCTGATACTTATACAAAAAATATAGCGTGGCAAAACATTCACTTAAAATTGACCAGCACAATACGACAATCTCTCTCTCTCTCTCCTTCAGATTTTATATTTATGTTTTCTATTTTATTTGAGATTTTACGCTTCATAGTTCTTTTATCTTTTGCTATTTGAAAAGTTTTACTTCTGCTTTGCTTTAATCGACGCTCATCTCTTACTCCACTGATTTGCATCGAGGGTAATGAAGCATTCTGATGTACATGTTTCAAGGTAAACAGGGATCCAAAATTGAATTCACTAACAGCTGTTACAACAGATATTTCCAGTCTTTTCTTTGATTGGAAACTTTCTTTTGGGCAGTGACTCCAGATAACACTGTGCAAACTTTCATTTGCATTTTGACTCTCACCTGAAGTACACCGAGACAATATCTCGTTGCTTGCTAATCGCTGATACACAGGGAGAATCTTTGCAACAACCTCCTCAGTTAATTTTGTCTTTATAACTGAATGACTTTCAGGGTATACTTCATTTGCTAACGCTCTTTTGAAAAAACACCAAGAAAGCTTTTCATTAGGACATTTGTTGTGTTTCGGTTTGGCGTCTGTGGAGGAACAATGATAAAGTGTGGCGTAAATAGCACTTTTCATTTTTTCGACATCATTACAATTATCTTTAATAGCTTTTCTGTAAAAATTAGTTAGCTTAACTATTGTGGTTTCTTTTAAGCTACCAACCTTTTTGCCACCAATGCAAACACCTTTGCTTCGCCACTCTTTTACTTTGCTGCGTAAACCTGTTCCTAGACGCTTGGAGATATGGTTGATACATTCCTCTTTTTTTATCGGTTTACCTTTTCCATAGATGTTCAACGACATCAGATGTTGGAATTTTTTTGAGTCGCCATCCGACAATATGCAAGTATAACGCATATTACACTCCTTGATGGATCTTTGCCACAAAATTGCAGCAGCTTCCATTTCCATACTAGATCAGGAACCTGTATGATTTATTTGACATTCAGATTTGTGACCTTCATACCAAATTGCAAAATCTGGACTATCGCCCGAGAGGTCTCTTACTGCGGCAGTACATTCTGTACAATACTTTCATAGAATTTCATAATCTATAACTAAACCTGTCAATAAATCAATAACAACTCCTATCCCGTACAGTGATTTACAGCCCCGCTTTTGCCAAGATCCATCAAATGACACAGGAATGTCTAAAACCTCCATTTCCTTTTTCTCTTCATCATTTAAATCAAGATGTTGCTTCCTAACTATATTTCTCGCTACTTCAAGGATCTGATGTTTCATCTCACTATTTTCTTCCAACAAAATTTTAATGTGCTTCGAAAAAGATTTTTTGTTCATTGCATTCATACCAGTCACTAATGCAAATAGTTCCAATCCCGCGTGACCTTTCCCAAGTCTTAAAAAAGACGAAACCATTTTTTTGTTAATGTCAAAAATTTTTTTTTCTTTCACGCGAGCACTGGAAAATGAGGAATTTAACACTGCCTCACAACTAGAGCAAACCAACTCTAGTTTGGATGCCATACCCAACTGCGTTGTTTTTATGATATTTAAAGCATTCATATCACATTTAGGGCACTTTACAGTCGACAGTAAATTCTTCCATATGTTTGTATCAACTAATACATAAGTTGTATCATCTTGTTCATTTGCCAAATGTTCTAGAGAAGTGTGTGACAGAAGAGACAGCTTTCTTTCTGTTGCTGCATTCAGTTCACTAGAATTTAATGTGCAAGTATTTACTTTTGCATTCTTTTCATAATTAGAGGATGCATGACCACTTGCATTAAAATCATTGTCATGAAAACTTGGATGCTCCAGTTCTAATTGTCCTGAGGCCCATCTCTTCTTTGCTTTTAGCAAAGCCTGCATTTTACGTTTTGATGGCCTTGCTTTTGGCACATGATATCGAGAACTAATTCTGTGCATTGTACAAATACTAAATTAATTTATCAAGAAAATTGTTGTCGAGTGTTCAATACAAACAAAAGGAAAACTTCGAAAGAAAAATTACGTCCAAAACGAATAAATATACTGCGTTATAACAGGTATGAAACAAGCGCGCTAACATGATGTAAACAAACAATCCACAAGTAGAAGTTGAAGTTTCTATCGGCATCCTTCTTCATAAAATGAGTGATGAAAAAATAATAAGTGAGGCTAAGCATATGCTAAAAACTAAATACCAATAGTTCTTGTTTACGTTCAAATGACAGGTGCCACACCCATTTAAATGGTCGATGGCGCCATGTTTAAATCATGGATCACTCATAACTCAGCAATTATTCATCAAAATGAAAAAATTCTTCGACAGAATCATTCTGTGAAATATATGGAATATTATTAGTATAAAAATTAAAAATCGCAATTTTGACCAAATTTTGAGATTTTGAAAGTCCACCATCCCCTTAACGCAAACAGGACAAATTCGCTTCTCTAGACATGGTCGATAACTCCTTATGGAACATAACCAAGGGTTTTAAGAAGAAGAGATCCCCCATTTCAGCCCTTAAAGGTAACACCGGGAGCACCTTCACAGATGACGAAAAAGTTGAAACTCTAGCGAATTCGCTAGAAAACCAGTTTCAACTAAATGACATTTCCAATCCAACACAAGACAAACCATTCTAGGTTCCTCAATAACGATAATAATTTCGACGACTCTCCTACTAACACTAAACCTTCCGAAATTATTAATAATTTTAAAATCAGGACGGCCCACTGGCCGAGAAGGAATCACGACAAAAATGTGCAAACATTTTAATAGATCAGTTATCTTTCAAATAACTAGCATCATTAACAATATCCTGAAAGTGGGCTACTTCCCCCAATTATGGAAAACAGCCTCGGTAATTCCGATTCTAAAACCTGGGAAAGATCCTACCCTCCCAGATAGTTTTCGCCCAATTTCATTATTACCTGCTCTCAGTAAAATCACTGAGAAAATTATTCAAAAAAGACTCTGTCAATATCTAAACGATAACAACATTCTAATTCCCCAACAAAACGTCTTCCGAGCCGGACTCTCCACATCACACCAGCTTCTGCGGGTGGTGGAGTACATTAAGTCAGGATTCCAAAACCGGAAATCTACGGGAGCTGTTTTCTTGACATCCAGAAAGCATTTGATAGAGTATGGCATGTGGGACTACTCTACAAACTAATTAAAATTAACACTCCTCCCCACTTAATTAAACTAATAGACTCCTTCCTCAAAAACCGATCTTTCGCGGTAAAAGTAAATAACACTCATTCTTCTAACAGAAGAATACTAGCAGGAACGCCCCAGGGCAGTTCTATTTCCCCGATTCTATTCAATATCTACGTAAACGATATTCCTAGAACCAGCCAAGCTGGACCCATGTAACCACCCAGTATTCCACGAAAGGAGTTTGAGCTTCCCTGCGGGAAGCAGGTACTCCAATAATCCATCAACTTATATATTATAAACAACAAGTTTCCAATTTCAAATGATTAACATTATTATTATCGGCAACCCTTATTTTTTTAATTTTATTAAATTTTTAATTACTTATTCAACTAAAAAGGGTAAATCACTGTTTTGTCTGTTACTGCCTCGTTTTTTTTCGACTGAAAGGAGATTAAGATCTCTTCGGAGATCAGATGCTCCAATTGAAATGCCAACATCTTATAAGCTGTGGTTTTTCCTTAAGTTCCAAAAGGTGGAACGTGTGTATTGTAAGGATTAGTGAGTTGTTTGAATGATTTTGCTGATATCACTTCCAAACCGAGGTGCGTAAGAATTCCGAAATATTTTTACCGAGTTGTAATAAATTGTTTGTTGAAATACGTCGTATTGTAAATATAGCACCTGGTTAGGGACAGGAAAATCCGAGAACAACATGGAAAGTTGTAATGCGAATATGAGAGGAAAGGAATAAATCTTGACTTTACATGATGCAACAAGGTTGCTATCTCAGTTTTTTAAGAAATTTAACTGTGTACCATAATATATTTTCTAATCAATTGACTCTTTGAATAATTAAATGTTATCATGTTTATGAAGTTTGAAGCATTATGCATATTAATTTTGAAAGAAAATTTTTAAACTTTTATTAAAGGTTGCCTTTGCATTTTTGGAATGTTTTTTTTCTCTTTAGCATTCAAAATTGGCTAAAGAAAAATGATGTTTGTAAATTCATCACTACTAAATAAATATTTGTTAAGATGCTTTTCACAAAGTTTCTATAACATAACAAAGATTTTGAAAGAAATTATTCGAAAGTACTTCATCAAAATTGCAATAAACATTTAAATTTCTAATTGCTATCTAATTCTTATCTATTTATCAATTTTAAAATTGCTAAATAGATAAAGTAACATTTGTAACAGTGAATATCACAAAAGTCGATATACTTTCCTTTTGAAACATTGTAATCTATATAAATAATAATGTAACGTGTGTTTGTTCAAAGCCGGTAATCTCCGAAACTGCTGAACCATTTCCTCTGAAATTTCGACATGACGTTGCATTTGAATCCGGACGGGTTCTTACGTACTTATTTCGTAGATCTTTCTAAATTTTTTAAAATTAACTTCTTAAGTGATTTCCAGTGTTTTGACGTCATATGATGTCACGTTTTTCACTAAGTGGAACATTTATACTTTACACGCAGTTTTTCATGATTATTACATATTTTTACTGTAGCCATGTTTATCGGTTGGAATATTTGTCGAATCTTTCAGTTCTTCGATACTTATAATTATATAATTAATAAATTAATTTTTTTTGATTATTCTTCTAACAACTAATTTTTTGTGGTTTGGCAAATTCGGATAGTGTTATCGCGGGAAGGAGTTTTTTAATGATCTATGTAAACAGTCCTCAACATATCGTAAGTTTGATTTTGGTGTTTTCCATTCTGCTGAGTGGCATGACGGCGATTGGTCGAGCGATGGAATCCGGGAGGCGTGGCTATGGTTCTTCATCGCGGGAAAGTTTTTGAGTTTTTTGGCTTGACTTAAGAGATTGCTCTCTGATTGCATGCTGGGTACAGTTAACATTGACTCCGATTGGCTGCCCCGGGGGCTGTGATTTAAATTATGGGGAGGAGCATGTCCAGAGGGGAGAGCAGGAGAAAATTATTGACAAAAATTAAAAAAAAGTGACATTTTAGAAAATACGGTGTGCAATAAAAATTGCACGAGAAAATAGAATTACGGGGGATTATAGGAATCAAGAAGAATTCTTCTTGGTCTCTTTGTTTTGTCATTAGGGGTATGCGGGAAGGAGTGTTTTGAGACAGCGCTTATAAACCCAGATAGTTTTTCTTTAATGCAGGGCTAGCGCCATCTGTTACAAAATATATAAGCTAAAATAATTGATATGCCTTGCTATTTTTGTATCCCGGTATTAGTCCAACAAATTTGCGGAAGTGCTTTTGCATTTTATTTACATTTTTAGTAATTTTTACTTTTGGTTTCTCGGTTTTTTTTTCCTGCTTTATTTTGTTAATTGTTTTATTATGTTTCTTGTTATTTTAATTAGTCAATCTGTTTTTTTTAATTCTCTGTAAAAAATTTTTCATACTTATTGTTTTCTGAAATGAATGTGCATAGCAGAGACTTAATCTGCTCATTATGTAATTAAGTCTTCACTCGTAGTTAGTAATTAGTAAGAACCAAAAATAAAAAAAAACTCTAAAACAGATCTGCGTTGGAAAAAAAATATAATGAACCTAATGAGTGAAATAAACCTTGTTGATAAAAAATTAATTTTTTAAGCAATATTTATTTGCAATATTTCAATTAAAAATCATTGTAATTCTGTTGCAAAGAGCAAACATATGAGAAAATGCAATGATAAATACTTACAGAGATAATTGAAATATATATGGACAGTAAGATATGTATAAAGCTCATGATCTTCATAAAACTAAAGAAAAAACATATTATCAGAGGCAAGGTAGAACCGTGATGATATGAGACGTAAAATCCCATCAACACTGAATTTTAAAGGAATTCAAATATATATATATATATATATATAAGAAAATCCTATCAAGCTGCATCTTTTTTCTACAAACATTTTTGTATCACAAATGGTATAAATGGAATATATATTTTAAAAAATCTGATCTGTTTTCCTGTAATGATTAGAACATGGTATTTGTATATGAAGGAAGAAAAAAAATAACCCTTTTTTTCAATCAAAGGAAATGTGATAGAAATATATGAATATGTAACAAATGTTTACAATGTATATGTATAAAATCTTCAAAAATCTATATGAAAAACAGATTGTCAGAAAGAAAATCAAATCATGATGCCACACGATAGAAATTGCTTTAACACTGAATTTTAAGATGACAGAACACCTTTAAAACTCAATTTTTGGTCAAAATATCGATTTTTCGTTTTTGGTCTTATATTAAAGTTCAATCTTTTATCTTTGTAAATCTGTTTAAATTTTGTTTCTATCTTAATTAGAAGCCGAGTTACAGCTTTTTCAATATTACTTAATCATCTATTTCTCGGACCCGAAATAGTTTCTGCTAACCGGAAGTGGCCGAGTTGTTTGTTTACGTTTCTCTTTCATAGTATATGGCATGAAATATTATAATTAATATACAAATATTTAGTCAGAAATTAAAATAGAACATTTAAGAATAAATATTAATGTATTTGGAAATACATTTTTCCTTTTTTATGTGTAAAACCTGGCAGCAAGTTTGTTGTTTTGACTTTGTTTACATATGCGTTGGATTTTCATGCTGAAAGAATTGACAGCGTAAAAAAGTTTATTTGATTGTTTTATTCAGTTTTATTTTAACTTAAAAATAGTTAAAAGTATTGCTAAAAAGCGCAAGCGGCAATTTTATGGTAATAAATTCACAAACACTTCGAAAAATAATAGCACTTCAGCAGTTCTTGAATGTACTGTCAGCTGTTAGGAAATGAGTTTTATCAGCTGCAGAAGAAATAATTGCTTGGTTTTGTGTTTGGTAACAGAATCGTTGACCTTGAACTTATTGTGGAAGCTTTTGCTCAACTTTGCTGCCCAAAATATTTTGCTGAAAAAGCAGAACTATTCGAGGACTCCTGATATGGATTGTGCTTCCATTTTACACTAAAATGTAAGTGTTGTGACTTTTTTTTTTTTTTGCATTTGCTTCATCAAAAAAAGTTGTAAGTGCACCTGTCATAAATACCAGGCTAGTATATGATATGCGGCAGATAGGCAAAGGTTTTGCTGGGGCATTTAAATTTAGCTCAACATTAAATTTGCCTCGACTAACTAAAACTGCTTACAAAAATCAGGATGCAAAGCTTTAAAAGTGGTTCAGGAAGTAGCTGAGGAATCCATGATAAAAGCTGCTACTGAGATTGTGGACAAAAAACAAAATCTATCATCCGATATTGTAAAATGTGGCATATCAGTGGATAGCACATGGCAGCGAAGAGGCTATACATCTATGAATGGCTGTGTTGCTGCAATATCAGTTGATACTGGTAAGGTGTTAAACATAGAAGTTATGTCATCCTACTGTCCAACATGTAAGAGACTTCAGACTATGCCAAGAAACTTTGAATATGAGTCGTCAAAAGCCGACCACATATGTCAGTGTAATTTCACAGGCTCTTCATCAAAAATGGAAATTATGGAGGCTTCCCGAATATTTCTTCAATCTGAAAAAAAACGCAGACTGCATTACACTCAATATTATGGGGATGGCGACTCAAAAGCTTTCATGAGTGTGAAAGACACTTATGGATTAAACAGTGTGACCAAGTTTGAGTGCATTGGCCATGTACAAAAGAGTTGGTTAGCGTCTGTGAAAACTAAAACTAAAGGACTGTCTGGAAAAGCAAATTAACTGATAATTTTATTGACAGACTTCAATCTATTACGGAATTGCAATCGCAGCAATGTCGGTAACTTAAATGCCATGCAGCAAAATGTAATTGCTGTGTTATATCACTGTGCATCAAGTAATAAGAAACTGATGCATGGTCACTGCCCAATAGGGAAAGAATGCTGGTGTTATTTTCAGCGGGGATGGCAAATGGAACAAAATGTTCCACAAAATATGCTGGTTTATAAAATGATGTTTTAAATAAAATTAAACCAGTATATTTAGAACTATGCGACAACAGATATTAAGTAAGTGCTTGCATGAACACACGCAAAATGCCAACGAGTGTTTTAATGGAATAGTTTGGCAAAAAGTACCAAAGGAAGTTTTTGTTTCGCTCAAAACAATTAAATTTGGGTCGTATAATGCTATTATACACTTCAATGAAGGATTAAATGGGTGTCTAAAAGTTTTTAATAAAATGAATATAGAAATCCCTGGGATGTTTACCTTACGGGGATATAAACAGTTAGATACATAAATGCAGAATCCGGGAATCAATTCATAATGCAGACCCCAAAACAAAGAAACACAGAAAAATTTTAAGGGCACTTAAAAAGAAAAAAAATAGTGTTTTAGAAGTTAATGAAGGAAAGGATTATAAATCTGGTATATTTTAATAAGAAAGTAAGTGTTTTTCTTGTAATCATATGAGTTTAATGTTATTTTTGTCGTTTTCTCAAAATGAGTTTTTTCACATTTTTCTTACCGCAAAACACAATATAGTACAGTCCCGATAATCCGAACAATATCGGACTGCCCCCTGTTCGGATTACGTGATTGTTCGGATTAGCCGAAGTAACAGCGAAATCACTATTTGAACCGGGAGTACGGGTCTATTGTGTCTATGTATTTTGTCGTAATGTGAGCGTACGTGCCCGCTTTTTTGCCGCGTGGACTGTACTCCCACTCCTCGACGCGTGTGTCCCCCCTCCACCACTCCTAACTTAGTGTGTCAGTGTGACTGCGTGTGCGTGTGCCCGTACTGTGTGCCGTCAGTCGTTCCGCGCTCGTTCTACACTCGTCCGCTTTTGTCTCTGTGTTAATAACAGTGTTACAGTGTTATATTCTACAGTGAAAACAGTTTGTTGTGTGTTTTGGACATTTATCTGTGATACAGTGTACGTAAACAGATTGTTATAGCGAGTAAGCGTAAACACTCAACACTTACTCTTAAAGACAAACTAGAGGTTCTAAAGCGTTTAGATAAAGGTGAAGGTGTGACAAAATTGGCTACAGAGTTTAATGTTGGTAAAGCTAGAATTTGTGATTGGAGAAAAAATCGTAGAAAGCTTGAACAATACTGTGCTAATTCTTCTGGCGAGACTCTTGAAAACAGACAGACAGCAAAGCAATCGCTGTACGATAAAGTTGATAGTGCGCTTCATATTTGGTTTACCCAGGAAAGAAGACGGGGAAACAGCCGAATTTCTGACTGATGACGACATAGCTGAGGCAGTGACTCAAGAGCCAATGGAGGAGGAGGGGAGTGACGACGAGACGCAATGCGATAAGAAGGACGTGGTGCTACATGCAGACGGCGCAGCTGCCCTGCGCTACTTGGAGCAACAGCCCGACACTACACCAGCTGATGTGTTATTTATGAGGCGCTGGCGAAATTACGCATCATCGAAAAGACTATCTTCTTTGCGTCAGAAAAAAATAACTGAATTAATGTAATAAGGTACTTGTTCACTACATTATCAGTACTGTACTGTACATATTTTATATTTAATCTTATGTTGTACAATTTTTCATACTAAACATTAGTGTTGTGTTCTGTAGTTTATTCCATTTTAAAATTTGTACCATAACTTGATGTACAGTGCGTGAATATTAAATAAAGAACTGTTTTGAATTAAGGTTTACACTGTTTTATATTGAAATATTCACCGATTTTCGTCCTTAAAATTCTAAAATTTTTTCTGCGGAGCCGTTCGGATTAACCGGATGTTCGGATTAGCCGTGTTCGGATTAGCGGGACTGTACTGTATCTCAAAAAATTATGCTTGAATGAAATAAAAATTTTATATGTATGTTTTTTAAATACTTATACAGGGAATAGACCTTTCTTAAGAGTTTGGGTTGAGTAGAAATTTTTTTATATAGCAATAAAATGAAAATTACAATAGCTTTTAAAGAAAATGTCAACGTATAGAAGCTCGAAACACAATAACTTCCCACGTAATAGTGGTATTACCAAAATAAGAGTCTATTCCCTAGATAAGGTTATATGCTATATTATTCAATTTACAAAATGTCAATATATTTATTTTATTTTCAGTTATCATGTTTTGCGTAAAGTCTTATTTTTGCTTATTTTTTTAATAAAATACCCCTTTGACACTAAAAATGTATACTAATAAAACTTTTTTTGGGTATTTTTCTAATTTTAGAGACCCATAAGGTCATAAAATATGCATTTACAGGCAAAATTCAGGTTAATTCAAAAAATTTTCTTCGAAGGTGTTCTGTTACCTTAAAGTGCATCAAAAAATAATTTTGTTGTGCATTCAATTACATCGATAGTTTCAGGGAAAACCTTTTTGATAAACAATGTTAACTATCTTTCCATGAGGTCTGATCGGTTATCAAAATCACGAGGCCAAATACAGGAGGGAAAATGCCAAAACCTAGTTAACACGAGCTGACATAAAGAGGGTAGTTTTTTCAAATATTGTCAATCTGTTAATATATAGTAATCAGTTAAAAATTTTTTACTATTTTCTTTTTTTGTTATACTACTAGCTAGGATTTTCTGCTTTATTGTTAGAATAAGCAAGATTTAGAATTTGTCAATTAACAAAGAAAAGTAATGTTTTTTTTTCTGACAAAAAGAAACTGTGTAAAAGATTTTTTTGGTGAATAAATAATCATGATCTAAGATTCTGTTAGGAAAAGCTTCACAAATTATTGTTTAGCTGAAAAACTAACTTTTGAGTCACAGTATCATATAACTTATGTCCCCATACAATCATAAGTAAGGAGAAATAAACAAACATAAAACTGTGTGTGTGAGACAAACAGAAATTATTACATTAATTTAAATTAAAAGGTTATCTATAAAACAGAAATTTAAGGCCAAATTTTGATAAAATTACCAAAAAAAGTTCTGAACAAACAAAACACGAACAGAAAATCTTAAATATGAAAAATTGAAACGGATTCTTCATGCAAAACAAAAGTGTAGATATTTTAATGAAATTTACATAATTCAATATATTTGGCTTTTCCAGTCATATTTATTTCATAATACAATAAATTATTTTCATTAACTAAATAAATTGCAGATTAAAGTGAGGTTTGATAAATAATCATAAGATATATTCACAAAAAATAAATAATATTTTAGACAACAGATGGCGATAGCACTGCATTGGCAAGTGGCAAGTGACATGTAACTTACGGAGTTCCTGTCCCTATAGGGGGGACGTACCTCCTCATCAGAATTGATAAAATTAGAGCCGAATTAGTGGGGTGACATAAGTAAAATTTAAAAAAGAATGATAAAATTAAGATGGGCAGAACATATCTGTTGAAAAACAGTAGCGGACGCTCACTGATGGAGTCCGCTCACTGATGGAAAAATGCCCTGCTTGCTGCGTTATGATTGGTCAAAACCGATCAACGCAGAAAGTGGGCGTGGAAAAGGATTGGGTCGATCCGAAAATAAACGACCCGAAACAAGGAGATCTTGAAATTAAATTTTTAATTTCAGGATCCGATAGAAAATGGGGGAGAACAAATTTTGAATAAAATTTAATGAACTTGCACATTGCCAGTAAAAAATGGGTGGGGGGGAGGGACCAAAAAATAGTAGAGTAAAGGACTGATCGCGGTATAAGAAATTATATAACGCAATGAAGTCATAAAGTGATAAATACTTGGTAAAAAATTGATAAAAGGAAACAAGGAAAATCCAGCTTTCGAAAATAAACGGTCGCTCCTAGGAGCGATTTAATTTATGATTGCTGGATGAGAAACGAATTTTATAAGAGTACTAGATAGAAAGCGCCGTGCCTGTATCTGGTGGCCGGAAAGGAAAGTAGAAGCGAGAACAACCGCAAAATTAAATCCAAAAGACCACCCTCCCGGTGAACGTCGCTTCAGAAAAACATTTATTCCGCGACTCTCGGCGCGGAGCTAGCATTTACTTGTTATGGTGAGAGTTTTTAGATTAAAAGTAGGAAGTTTAAGCTTAAAAATTTTACAAAAAGTTAAAATTTAAGATAAAGTTCCCAATGAGAAAAAAGCTAAGTTTAAGCCCTAAGCCTTTTGGCTTGGGGGAAACTTATAAAGTCTTGTTCAAGAAGCGCTCTGGGGCGCTTTTGAGACGAGGGCACTGCGGGACCGTATGCAGGCTGGTTACTAATTAGCTCATTGGGAACGTTAGGAAGTTTACTAAAGAACTTTTTAGAAAGGTCCTTTATATGAGGTAATAATGGCTTCATTTTTAAATCACGATAAATGACTTCATTGCGTATGAACCAGGAAGCATTTACTATCCACCTCAAAAATGAGTTTGTTAACGTGTGTAATTTCTTAAGATGGCACATGCCAGCGGATCCAAAAATTTGTGATCCGTAACACATGACCGGTCGGATGATAGATTTGTAGAGCAAAACTTTGTGCCGGATCGCAAGTTTACTCCTTCTGGAGATGAGCTTTTTAAGCATAGCATGAACAGCGATCGCTTTTTTGCGAGTCTGTTCGATATGATAGGCAAAAGTTAATTTTGCGTCTAGAAACAACCCTAGGTATTTTGCAACATTTACCCAGGGGACGGGCTGGCCAAAAATAGTTACGGGGGTAAGTCCAACTGGGAGTTGGGGTCTTCTCGTAAACATGAGGCAGGCACTCTTAGAAGCGTTAACTTTTATTTTCCAGTCGTTGAGCCAGAGTTCAAGCAAGGAAATTTAATGTTGCAGATTAGAGATTACAACGGAAAATCTCTTATTCTGCGAAATAACGGCAGTATCATCAGCAAACATTGCTAAATGCGATGAATCAGTTTGCGGGATATCATTTACGTACAGAGTGAAAAGCAGAGGCGAGCTTAGACTTCCTTGCGGAAGGCCGCTTCTGATTAGTCGAGGGGAGGAGAGAATCCTGTCAACTCTCACTCTGAATGATCTATGGGATAGAAAGCTGTGAATGGACTTGATCAATGGAGCCGGAAAATCAAGTCGTATGAGCTTGATTAATAAGCCATCATGCCAAATTTTGTCGAAGGCTTTGGCTATGTCCAGAAAAAGTATACCCGTAGCCTCGTGCTTGGCGAAGCCGCTATGAATCAACTCCGTTACTCTGAGCAGTTGGTGAACTTTCGAGCACTTGGGTCGAAAACCGCACTGCTGTGGGATTATCATGTTTGAAGCAGCGCAGTGTTGATTCAGGCGCCGAAGAAGCACAAATTCATATACTTTGCTCAAGCTACTTAGCAATGAGATTGGACGATAATTTTGAGCTAATTTCGGATTTTTGTCCGGTTTTAGTATGGGGATAACCACGGCTGTTTTCCAGGAATCTGGAAAATAGTTGTTTTTAAAAAGCTGGTTAATCAGCAAGGTAATAAATAATAAAAATTTAAGGGGAAGATTTTTAATCATACGATAAGAAATTTGATCAAGTCCGGGGGTCTGGGAAGGCGAAGCTCCCAAGCCCGTAGTAGTAGTTGGTGGTGGTGCAGAAGAATCTGTCCCATCGGACCAGTTCGCGTTGGACGTCATGCTTCCACGGCGTCCGAATCGAGAATCCACATAGCACTGCATTAAAAAAAAATCTAACTGGGTGCAGTAGCACTGTCTTGATCCACTCCTATCGTGGGATGTTTAGGTGTGTGTGATTTTGCTTACAAAATATAATTTACTTTTTTAGTAATTTCACTCAGAATTTATTTCTTGCTATATAATTAATTTTACAAATCAAATCCTCGTGATAAGAGTAGTTCAGTTCTAACTGCAATTAACGTTAGTATTGTATTTATGCTTTTGTTATCTGCTTTAGATAGTATGAAATTAATTTGAATATTAATCGCGCTTTCTTTCTTTCTCTCCGGTGATAGTTTTTTAATTCAATATATAATTTTTGTGTTTTTTTTTTGTATCTTAGTACTAACGTTTTTTTTTTTTTTTTTTTTGCCAAAAGAGAACCGCAAATGAAAAAACCTCGCCAAAATATTTTTTTTTGCACTTCGTGATGTCTTAATTTGGTGACAATGGTTAAAGTGTAGTATAGGGGGCCACTTGGCACTTTTATTATGGCGACT
>BMAU01006648.1:0-64559 GCA_019973935.1 Trichonephila clavipes
AAATACATACATTTCATTTGGGGCCGAATGAATGAGCAATAAATTGCATCCATCACAAAATAACACAATTACCAACCTTGTAAATAAAAATCCTGTGGGAAACGTATTATACATTTCAAAAGGTCGTTTTTCATTTCCAATCATTTTTTGAAAGGGTCACGGTGCTCAGCTATTTTTTCGACCGACTGTAGTAGCTCGACGGACCACATTGAATGCGATGGAAAGTAATTGGTTTGGTCCGTTTGAAGAGGCTTTATTTACTTTTACTACTCAGTTAAAAAAATACTTTCGGCGGCTCTCGCGCCTTCTTACGGTGAAAAATAAGGTGTTATAACATCAGCCTTCAATTTCTTCCAAAAAAAAGGGAATCATAATTCATATGAACTTGTTTTTTCTTTGCTTTTATATGATATGGATAGCATTTCATACAGGAAAGCTATAAATAAACATTTTCTGTGTTATCTTTGTGAGATTATTTTGATTTTAACTTTGAAACAATGAAATCTCTCAGCGTGAGATTCAATTTCAGTATGATAATACGTTGCTCCGACGTTATGCTATTTTAAAAATAATAAAGTTTCACACGTACAATCGAATAACTTTCGACAAGGATTTTGGTGGGATTAAGAATGTACATCATTAAACAATTGAAAACAGTTCCCAATACACAAATTGATTTTGTAGATTAATATCACTTTCTTAAATAAAAAAATATGTAAATATAATTTGGAAAATACTGTATTTTGTTCTAACGGGCAGGAGACCATGCACCTGCGAGCTCCACGACCTCTCGAATCATCACGAGCAATTCAAGCGACCTAATGGAATTTTCGCCGACGAATTTCGAACAAATTGCCGCCTGCGAGAAACTAAGAGATATACAGTTACAGGTATCTCAGCCCTTCATATGTCGATTCACGGGATGGACGGACGTTCACCCAGCCCCAGGAATTCTTTCAAGGACTTGTACTTATTGACTCAGGCCATGATCAGGAGGAAATGGTAAGTGAGCTTAAAACCCTGACACCATGTACTATCTCAGACTGCCAGGATCATAAAATTCCCTCTACCTCGGTAGAAGAGGAAACTAATTTTGAACCCTCCTCCTGTAAATGAAAACAAAATTAAAACTACTAATAAATCTAAGAAAAAACTATACAAAAACGTAAGCAGAAAGGTAAGGATTCTACGGAAGAGTTTATCTTTCCCAAAAAGACAGCCAGACCGATTTCTCCGACCTCGACCAGGACCCCATAGAAACTAATAATAGTTTCTCAGACTTAGAACAGGATGTTGAACATCCTCCTCCGACTGTAAAAGTAACTACAGAGGTGGTTACACCTAAAATAACTCCCCCCACCCTGTAATGCTCAAAGTTAAAGATAACTTCAGAGAGCAAATTAAATGTATCTCAGAAAAATTCCCCAACTTACGTAATAGAATAGTAAACGATGTTGTAAAAATGTTCTCCACTGATCACGAGGAATATAGAAACCTTATCCACTTCCTAGAGTCGGATAAGGAATTCGAATTTTACATACTTAAACACCAAAAAAAACCCCATTAAAGCCGTTATTAAAGGCCTCCCTAATTCTTCCAAAATTATTGACATTACAAACGACTTAAAAGAAATAGGATTCAAAATTGACAGCTGCACACAACTAATTTCTAAACGTACTAAAAAATCCCTCCCATATTTTCAAATAATACTCCCAAGAAACGATTACAATAGCAAGATTTTCGACATTAAAAAGTTGGGTTATTTGCAGGTGAAAGTTGAGGGTTACCTCGTTAGAGGAATAACCCAATGCTTCAACTGCAATAACTTTTACCACACTGCCGCGAATTGTCACATGCGACCAAGATGCCTTAAATGCGGCAAAGATCACGCAACAAGAAATTGTCACATCAAAGAGCGACAAGAGAACCGGTTTGTATCAACTGTCAGGACTTCGGTCACTGGGCAAGTTATACAAAATGTCCCAAATTCCCCCAACCTAAAAAAGGTACAGCCTTTTCCAACCCTATCGCAAGAAAAAACTTTTCCAGCAAATGGACAAAAGAGGGAATTTACTTCGCTCAAGTTGTTAGTGGAGAAATCCCCAGTCAGACCCCTGCCGAAACTGAAAATTTAACTGTTAATGAAAAGGAAAACTCTTCCAGTGGATTCCTTACCCAACAAAATAGCAGTTCGGATTTTTCTCAAGTTTTATAACTTATCAGTACAATCTCTAACCTAGTTAAGAAAACCCCAAAAATTCTCGACCTTCTATCAAAATTCAAAACAGCAAACTCAGATGAAGGAAAAACCTGCCTTCTGGCAGAAGCTATTATGAACAAAATTTAAATTTAAATTTCCCTATTCTTATTTGTAATACTTAATTTTCTCCCCTTAACATTTTAAAATTCTCTCAATTATTCGAATTTATCCTTTCAATATTTTTAAATTCACTTTCTATCACAAAGTACATGATTTAACTTTTAAAAGCTGACTACCATCCTCCAATCAAAGATCACTTCCATAGCCAACACCTCCTGCACTACCATTGCTCCTCCTCTCCTGAAGTCACGCCCCACTCTTCAAGCCCAAGTTCTCAAAACCAAGAACATCAGAGTCCCAGATAGAGGATAGAAGGCTGCTGGCGCAGCCTAGGTTCCTGTTGTCAAAATCATCCGTCAATCATCCATCCGTCATCCGTATTATGTACTCCTAATCAAAGATAGACAAGAAAACCCATTCATTATTAACCGCCAGGACTACGGTCATTCGGCATGCTATACTAAATGCCCCAAATTCCGCCAGCCGAAAAAAGGAACCCCTTTCGCTGACCCCAAGTAAAAGAGAAATTTCGCCACTAAATGGATTAAAGAGGGAATTTCCTTCGCTAACGTTGTTAGCGGAGAAGTCCCAATCAGACTCATATTGAAAATAAAAAGGAAGATCCCCCGTGGATTCCTTAGCCAAGATAATAACAATACCTCTGATTTAACCCAGGTTTTAGAACTGTTTTATATCATTTCAAATCTCGTTAAGAAAACCCCCAAAATCTTAGATCTACTCTCTAAATTTAAAAATGCTAACTCAGATGAAGAAAAAACCTGTCTTCTTGCAGAAGCAATTATGGAAAAAGTTTAAATTTAATTTTATTCTTAATTTTACTCATAATAGTTAACCTTAAATTTACTCATAATATTTTTTACCTTAATTTTTATTACTCTATTCTAAGTCTTCTAAATTTTTCTTTAAATTCAAAGTTCGTGCAATCACTCCCAAAAGCTCACTTCCATTCTCCAATCAAAGCCAGACTACAACAACTGGTTTCCTCCACTCCTATTGGATCTCCACCTCTGAAGTCACGCTCTCCTCTCCAACCAAAGCTACAACACAAGGAACATCGCAGAACAAGATAGAGGGTTGAAGACTGCTGGCGCAGTCTAGGTACCTCATTCCACAAAAGTCATCGTCAAATATTGTGTTCTTAGATCTTGTTATTATGATCTGTTTAAAGTTCCTGCATTTGCAACGAGTAATCTTAGTGAGTCACACTGGAGCTGAAACTGATTATGTAGTTTTGCCGTCGCCAAAAGCCCTCGTGTAGCTGAACAGTGCGACGTTAATATTCAATCAATCAATCAATCCAGTGAGTTTTGAACAGTGGTCTTAGTCTTAAAGGTGTAATGTATCGTTTATTAAAATACGTCGTAATAGCAAAAATAACATCTGGCTAGGGACAGTAAAATCCGAAAACAACATGGACACAGTAGTAATACGAATATGAGAGGAAAGGAATAAAACGACTTTTCTTGATGCAACAAAGTTTCTATTAGTTTTTTAAGAATTTAACGGTGTACCATAATTTTCTATAAATAACTGATTTTTTGAATAATTAAATTTTATCATGTTTTTAGAAGTTTGTCGTAATATTCAGAGCTATTATAAAGTTGAAAGAAAAATATTAAATATTTCTCAAAGTTGCCTTTGCATTTCAGGAATATTTTTTTATTATCATACAAAATTGGTGGGGGGAAGAAAATGTGTAAATTCTTCACCAACAGTGAAGTAGCTACCAATGGACTAGGCCAGGAACGGTGAACCTTTATAGAGCAACGCGCCATTTTCTCAAAAAAAACTGTTTGATGTGGTATAGACGTGACGTCAAATAAATATGACTTGTAATTATTAGGAAATTATTAAAATTCAATACTAACTACTTAAAACTATTTACTAAGAAAAAATACATTTTGCACTGTATAACAGTAAATGTTTCAGTTATTAACGCGTAATTTAAATTAAAGTAACATTAGGGGGACTTCTGTTATTGCAAATTAAATGACAACTTAATCAGGATTGTGAGATGTTACTTTTAGCACACACACAGAATGCATACTGAATTGGAGTCATCTGCCCCAAAGCGGTTTCTAAGGGAGTCTTTTGTGTTATTCAGTTCTAAATAAAATGATTCAATGGCATAGGTAGATGAAAATATGGTAAATAGTATGAGCCAGCTTCTGCAAACAGTTGCAGTAGAACGTCGTTTTTTCGAACGTCAATTATACGGAGCATCAAATATCCCAACCAGTTTTCATTTTTTTCAACTACATGTACTGTTTAAAAAAATCAATAGTATCACCATCACATTTCGAAATCTAGTTTTATTCTGAAATAAAAAAAAGTGATTACACTGATCAAAGAAATAAATTAATAGTGGGCGCGCTGGCGCCAGCCAAGACAAAACACAAAAAGGAAAGTTTTGCTTTAACAGTTTATGAATACGTTTTCGAACAGTGCAATTCTCAACAGTTATTTCTCATGAGTCCATAAATGACGGGAAAACTCAAGGTCTGGGATATTTGGGGAATTTTAGTTGTATAATTTAGTAAACATCTGTGTGGAATATTAGGTCAATTTGTTTCCAAGTGAGGAACGTGCTCTTTGTTGAGTTGTGAACAGTTATGGCTTCGAATTCAAAACGGAAGTGCAACATCTTGAACATAGAGACAAAGCTTGAAATATTGAACCGTCTCGCGAAAGGAGAAAGTGGAGCTTCTCTAGCAAAGTTTTATAATGTAGGAAAGTCAAAAATATTTCTGAGATAAAAAAAAGCCGAGAAGCCATTTCAAATTTTGCATCAAAACTTGACTAAGAAGATGGCTCGAAGAAAAGGAAAACCACGATAGAAGCAAACGATGTTCTCCTTCATCGTGCACTCTACTTGTGGTTTTCACAACAAAGGGGACCCAATATCGGGCCCTCTGTTGCGCGAAAAAGCTCTGAAACTTAACGAAAAATTAGGCGGTTTGGCTGATTTTAAAGCTAGCACTGGTTGGTTAAAGAACTTTAAATCTCTGCACCGGATACGGGAGCTGCAGATGGAAGGCGAATCATTGTCTGGCGATAAGAATTCTGCCCACAAGTTTAAGGAAACATTTTTGCAGAGTGTGGAAGAAAAGAAGGTTACTCCAGAGCCGACGTTTGCGACGTAGACGAGACTGGAGTAAATTGGAACGCTCTGCCGAGAAAGCCATTGGATTCAAAACATTAGTCCACAGCACTAGGTTTTAAAGTCAGCAAGGAACGTGTTACAGCCATGGTTTGTGCGAACGCTAGTGGAACGCACTCTTTGCCATTGCTTGTGATTGGCAAATCTAAGAAACCTCGCTACTTCAAAAATGTTTCATGCCTTCCTACTCTTTACAAGCAGCAAAAGAATGCATGGATCAACTCTGCTCTTTTTTTTCTGAATGGTACTCTTAAAGACTTCATTCCTAACGTCAAGAAACTTCGTGAACGTGAAGGGAAAACAGGCAAAGTTTATTAATTTTCGATAATTCTCCCTGAAACCCACCAGTCGAAATTCACAAGGCCATTGATGACGTTTTCAGCGTGGCAGAAAACGATGAAAAAAGTGTTGCTGCTATTGCTAAAAAACTCAAAATGAAGGATGTCTGCTGCATGTTAGCCGAAGCGTGGGACTCGCTCGAAATAAAGAGCCTGAAAAATGCATGGAATAAGCTGGGGCCAGATTTAGAAGCCGAAAAAGACGACCACAGTAAGGAGATTACCGACTTTGTCCAATCTATCCTAGGATTTCAAGAATACGATGAAGATGTAGAAACCTGGATGGCATGCGATGCAGAAGACTGGATTTCAAATGCTAAATGATGACGAGATTGTGACTTCCGTGCGAGAACAATCCGACCCGGTCGACGATGAAACGGGTGAAGCCGAGGACAACAACAACAGCGAAAGTAGCAAGGGTCCATCAAATGCTGACGCGTTTTCTGCGTTAGAGACAGGTATGGAAGGGTATGAACAACAATCAGAGTGCTGTCCTACTCAACGAATGCTACTCAAGAGAATCAGAGACCTTGCAGTGAAAACATGAATGTGTACAATGCTATAGCGAAAAATCAGTGATTATTTTCAAAAAAAAAAAGGCAAATTGCGACATTTTGCACTTATTTTACTTCTTCTTCAAGCACGCTTACGGCATATGATGATTTTCAAAATTCGTATAGTGTCCGGTTTCATATAATGCATGGATGGTATTTGGTTTTCGGTTATCCGAACGGTGTCTCGTCTTAATTTATTCGGATAAACGACATACTACTGTACACGTGACTGGAATCGAATTCCACTACCATGTTTCGAAAATATCTTTATTGGCATTTTTTTCTTATATTTCTTGTTAATCTTTCTGTTTCAATAAATACCAACTATTTCCTTGTTTGATTTAATTAAATTTCTGAATTCATATTGAACTAGAATGAAAATCAATCACTTGTGATTCAAATTTTTCAATTTCCATCCAATCTAATTCGGACAAGTTCAGTTTATCAAATGAAGTCACATAAAGGTACAAAATAAACTTGAGTGTTTCCTAGAATTCATGAAACTGAGAAATCTGGATGTAAATTCCTTGATTGAAGAATTGATTATACCTACATGTAAAATCTTAAATATAACACAAATAAATTTTAAAATACAATTGTATCAACTAAATTGTGTCTATTCTATGCGTAGATAAACTTGGCATCACATTAGCAGTGGAAATCCATGACGCAACTAAGGTAAAACTGTAAAGAATTAGTGTGCTCACCGCCACCCCGCGACCGATCACTTGCGTTTGTTCGTAATATTTCATAGTGAACTTTGTTATTTTAAACTAAAATGCAAACCGTTTTGATCGATGGTCTGCCTAAAATATAGTGTCACATGCCACTGGTTCGCCCCTCCATCCCTGAGATAAGCGGCGCCGTGCACTGGGGTCTTGAAGCTCGGACCTCGGACCCTGACCACCAAGTAAGCCGAACTTGCAATCATTTCTCTCGCATTTGAGACGCAACTGTAAAAAGATGCAACACAACTATAATCATGGCAATTAAGTTGAAAATAATTTCGTTCTTGTAAGGAATTATTCCGTTTTTTGTACAGTATTGCGACTTTTACTTATTGAAAATTTATATTATTTTCAGTTTTTTACATTTTTTTATAAATTGATCCTTGAAAATAAACGTCGTTCCATGAAAAATCTTACATTACATCTTAAAAAACCTACACTGGAAGCAATTTCTTGTTGGTGACATTCTATTTTTAATAACAATATGATTCATAATGATCTAATTTCCTGTTTCAATTTTTCGCAATTTACTCGTTTCTGCAATAGACTTATGTAATTCCCCCCTCTCCTCCTCTGCTCTTTTTCGGAGTTTTTTTTAAATAATTATAATTACATTGTGTTGCATTTTCTTGCTCACGTACATTTTTTGTATGATTTCCTGTTTATCTCGATGAACCATTTTATAGCTCTAAACCAGCGATACTCAACTTGTGGCCCACCGAACTTTTTTAAGTGGTCCGGTCATGACCCATTGCTCTGAAAAATTCAGTTATTTAAAAACAATGCATTAAAAATTTGGTGGGAAATTCTTTGACAAGAAATCAAATCTATCAGTTTTGCTTTTTTGCTGTCGAAGTCGTACGGCTGAGAATTGATATTTTTTTCTGTTTGGAGCGGTTACGGTTAGTGATAACAGACAACAGTAGAGTAGCGATAATTTTATGGGTGGAACAAATTTTTAACAATTCTTCATACCTTGCAAGCGAAAAATATTCAAACATTTTGGAGGCTGACTTTTTTGTAGTGAAAAACAAACATGGATCAATACTTGTTTGATTTGTCACGAAGGTGCGGTAATTAAAAATGCCAGGAAACATGAATCATTTAATGACACTTTCCCTTCAAGATCTCTTTCAAGGGATGTAAATAGGCTTCATTGAGTATTCTTTACAACAGCAAAAAAGTGTTTTGTCAGTGGTAATGTCACAGCAAGAACAGAGATATCCTACGAAGTTTGTTATATTTATTGATAATTATATGAAACCGCGTTTACTGATGCAAAAATTGTGAAGGAGCGTTTTCTGAAATTCTTTAAATTTAGTGTTAGTGACAAAAATAAAAAAATATATATAAAAAATAATAATTAAAAGAAGCAAAAAACGATTTATAATATTTTATCAATTTCCCACCTTTTAAATTTTCAATGTTATCTTCCCCTCAGTGGGCTCACCTTCTATAGGAGAGTACGGGTTTCGCGCACTCGAGGTGACCCAGTGATCTTTTTTCTCCTTCTGCTGTCTCCCCCTCTTCCCCTCAGGAGGCTCACCTTCTTTAGGTGAGTACGGGTGTCATAATCCCGAGGTACCCTAGTGATATTTTCCTTTTCCCAAGGGGTTTACTATCTTTGGTAAACACGGGCTTTACGAACCCGGGGTATCCTAGTGATCCTTCTCTATTTTCGGCCCTCTTTCTTGCCATTCAAATTTCCCTTTTCTTCATTTCACGTCGAAACCACAGACAATTATTTTGAAATATATATGTGAAAAAAACTATTTGATTTGTTTTATTTTGATTTTTCATTATTTTCGTTATTAATAACATTTTTGTATTCATTTTGTATTGCGATAAATTAGTTTAACCGTTCCTTAATTTTTTCGATTTTGGTATTTGTATTATTACTTCTTTGATTTCTTTAAATGTTTTGATTATTTTACATTATTTGTTTTTGACTAACAACGTTGGCTTTCCGACCCGCATGTTTGCCGTGTGCGGCGTCCCGTAAGGAGGGGATTGGTGGCCTAGGGATACCTCTGTGTTCCCTTTGGCCCACGCTTCACTGTAGACGGATCGCAGGAGTGAGCCCGCTCCTGTCAATGGGCTGGTGGTACCTCTCTTTGGTGTCCCCGAATAGACACTGTTGTAGGGTTAGTACTGCAGATAAGGGGTGGAGGGTTTACCCGTTGGATCCTCGCCCTGATGCTGTAGCATTATATTCTGGGTGTACTCCAGGTAAGCGCCATGTCTGGTATTTGCCAGATGGCCGGCAAACTGCCTCCCTTGTTGGACTCCGTGGTGGGTGGAGGCACGCCAGGACGAAGTTTTTTTCGCGCTTATGGATCCAATTACCTGTGCCCGTGTAAAGGCCTCGTATTACCCACTCTCAACATTGATACTGTTTCTGCACTTACTCGATATTTACTTATTTCACTTCCTAACAATGACATGTCAGAAATATCGCCTTTTACTATTCATAAAACCCTCATCGGAATAGGTGGTGAACCGAAATCCGTAAAACGATTGCGTTCCGGGGATCTGCTAATAGAAACTACGTAAGCTTTACAAACCAAGTGCTTTCTTCTCACGAAATCATTTCTTAACAACTCTGTAACAGTAAGTCCACATAAAGCTCTGAATTCCTGTCGTGGTGTTATTTCTGAACCTGACTAGTTGGGCACTCCTGATTCAGAGGTACTTGAAGGTTTCTCTGATCAGGGTGTCACTCAGGTCAGGAGAATCCCAATAAAAAAAACACTCTACAATTGCTCCCACAAAAAATTTAATTTTAACATTTAATAGCCCAAAACTACCAAACACAATAAAAGCTGGATATCTGAAGTGTAAAATCCGTCCTTATATACCGAACCCACTGCGCTATTTCAAATGCCAGAGGTTCGGTCACTCTCAAACTTCCTGCCGCGATCAATTAACACGCTCTAGATGTGCTTCCGTTAGGCATTCTTCCACGGATTGTACTCTAGAGCCGAAATGTATTAATAGTGCGCAGTCTCATTCATCAGATTCAAAATTATGCCAAAAATGGAAATTAGAAAAGCAGATCCAAGAAATTAAAACCAATAGAAACATATCTTTTTTTGAAGCACGCAAATTAATAGTTCCTCAGTTAACCCAAACGTATGCTCAGGCTACTAAACCTTCAACTATATCCACAACTACCCAAACAGATCCAAATATAACAAACATAATCTGTCCACCTTTACAATACCTGAAACCCGTATCTTCTGAAAATCCAATGCCTAGTACCTCGTCTTCAGTGTCTACCGTCTCCACGTCATCTTAATCTACTCAAGAAAATCTACTTCCTTCCCCATTGTAATAATACCAACAATACAAAGTGAGTCTGTTAAAAATACCCATTCCTACTACTACTACAACTACTTCGCCTGGCAATAACCTGTGAATACTTCTGTTTCATCTTTAGAAACCGAAACCTGTTCTCTTACAACTCCTGATAAATTTAATGCGCTTTCAACTGAAAACTTACCAGAATCTGTCCCTACTACATCCAATAGTGAACATTCTAATGCACCTGAAATCCCAAAGTGTGTAAAACGAAATTCAAGAAATAGAGGGAAAGCGCCCAAAAGTAAAGAAACCAGAAATCGAAATAAAAATGGCTCAACATAGACCTAGAAAGTCAGCACCTACAGAATATGCAACAGACGAGGAAGACATGATAACTTATGACGTGGAGGAGGAGGAACTTGAGCCAGATCCTACGGATAAATTCACCATTAAAGAAAACCCTTTAAATTTTCCTAAAGGATATTTACGCGCGTTTAACTCCATCCCGATACAGGAAAAGATTTTTTAATAACATGTATCGTCTAACTTTAATTTAAACTAACATTCGTCTTTTTCAATGTTTTATTTATAGATATGGTCTGACTTGGTGGGGGAATTCCCCACCAAATTTTGTTTCTTTAATTCATTGAAAACGGTTTCAATTGGTTTGAAACTTTAACTTTTTTTTTAAAAGTGTATTGTAATTATTTTTACATATTTTATAAAACATTTTAAGTTTTTTAACAAATGTTTGGCACAGTACAGCCGAAATTGGCTCTTGAGCCATAAAACCCTAGACTCACTCATACTTCAATGTTACCTTGATCTTAAAGCATTTCTCCCCCCTCCCGTTTAACTTCATGTTGCGGCCCGCGTGAAATAGCTAACATGTGTGTGCGACCCACGTGATATGGCTAACATATGTATGCGGCCCAGCAGAAAAAAGGTTGAGTGTTCCTGCTCTAAGCTCTCTGGTGGGTTTGTTGAATCCTCCCGAATAAAGTAGCTAAGTTATACGGGATTTTTCCCTAATAGCATTTTCCTGAAAACTGAGAATAAAGCTGTTTTCTAAGAAAATATTCCTTGCAACGTTTTTTTTAAGTTAAACATTTGAGAAAAGTATAAAGGAATCTATTCTAAAAGAAAGAGTAGTACAAGCAATGAAATTTAAATTAAAAGGAAATAAATGAATTCGCAATAGTGTAGAAATTAAAGTGTTGTTAGAATGGAATAATGCGGCTCGAAGTAATGAGTTCTTACTCGTCATAATAATCGTATGGTTGAGAAAAAATCCCCCAAAAGAAAATTCATTTGGAATAATTTCTCCATTCTTTAAAAACTGTATGTACGATAAAATGAATGGGGAAAGTAATTGTACTTTATATTTAACTAATGTTTTAATGCAATAATGGGAAGATAATAAATTGCTTCATTGCATGTGTATTCTGTTTCCTAAGAATTTTAGCAGCATTTTTAATCATGTATCAAGTTAAGATTATTTCTGATTATGACAGTTAAAGATTTGCACATAAAAATGTGTAGCATTTTGTTTCAAATATTTATTTAATTAAAAATATAATCAAAAATGGACACAGTATCTATAGCAGTAATTTTTAGAGAATAGAAAAACATTATTGTACATTTAAAAAATAATAAAAGAACAGAAATGTGCATAGATAATATGTAATAGAGAAATGCGAGGTAAAAATGTTGTACAGTTAGATACTCTAAAAGCAAGTTGCATTATAGATCCTCTTCATCTAATCTGATCATTATGTGCCTGTTATTTAGTAAACATTTTGATTGCTCATATATGAGAATAATTTCTAGACAAAAATAACTAAGAAAAAGTTAAAAGCTGCAACAAACACAATTTTTACACATTATGGTGTACAAAACAATAAAGTGATACTGATGATTTTCAAGTAGATGAATTTCATCAGTTTCTTCCTAAAAATGAATTTATTCTATCTAAAAAAAGTTCTGGAAACATCCTATTTATTATAAAGGGCTGATGATTATCTATAATACATATTTATAGCTAGACACTGAAAAAGAATAAAAAACTATAAAATATTTTTAGTTATACATAAAAAAGACATAATTATTTAACCTTATTTAATTTCCAAAATTATTAACCTGATGCAAATACTGATGATAAGTATACATGCATACATACTAGTGAATGCATATATATTTGAAAATAAGTAATTTTAATTTTCAAATTTTTCAATATTTTATAATTACTACTTTTAAAATTTTTAATATGTAGTCAGGCCCCTAATTACAGAAAAAAGTTAATTATGTAGAACAGGGGTAGGTACGTGAGCGCCCAACTCTCTGTGGCACTGCCTCAAGTTGTGAGATTAAGTTAAATCACTGTGCCTCCTCTCAATGCCTCATGTATTTTTTTTTATTTAAAGCAGTGTTTCTCAAACTGTGGGCCCCCGGGGGGCACGGTAACCCTGCGAGGGGGGCGCGAGCATATTCAAAATAATAGGTTTAAAAAAATAATTTTTTGGAATGAAGTAAAACAAAATGCTTTCTGACGTAATAAAAAGTACACATTTACACTGATATAATTTATTTTTATCATCTGGTGATCATCAAAAATAAAAAAGATTCCACTTTAAACGCTCATTAGCCATCTTTGATCCTATAGCCAAATTTAAAAAAATATTTTATTTGCTTTGCGGTCAATATGAGAACGATAAGAGATTTTTTATTTACCCTTTTTTTAACGATATCAAACGATGAGTGATTTTTTTATTACGTTTCTTTTTTAACCTAAAATATTACTTTAGCTGACCTTCGAACTTACTGGTATGGTTATCTCCGTCTCTTTTTTAGGGAAGTTGTAAATATATATAATATATTTCTGTTTCATCTTTTTCCATGTGAAAGAGTTTTATGATATATGAATAAGCATGAGTATTCTGAAACATATAATGCATAATGAAAAACGTTTTACACAATTATTTTTTAGAACATGCTACACTTTCCCCATGAACAATTTTGTAATTTTGATTGCTGTGTTGTACGACTTATTATGGTTTATAAACGTAAATAAGCAGAATATTAAAAAAAATGGGCATCTGCGATCCCTATTGATGGAAGTTGAAATTGATCAAACAATTGAAGAACCTACTGAAATAATGCATATTAATCAAGATATAGCGAAAGTAAGTATCAGAAAAGCGTTAGACATGAAACGTTTGAGTTGATTTGAAATTTTCAAATGCTGCCTAAAGATCTCTCTGAAGAAAACTATGAAGTCATAGTGTAGCACTTATCCTTGTCAAAAAGACACAAGGAAGAAAAAGTTCAAAATGCGATTCGTAGATCATTAAACAACAAAACTACAAAAACGTGAACAAATTATGACAGTTTAGCTAGAAAATAACGTTCTTGTGTTGTTAGCGAAAAGTGCCTGTGATTTATGTCCTTTAAGGACACACACATTTGGAACATTTTCTTTAGTTTTATTGGATTTTTTCTGAAATTTTCGAAGAAAAAATGAAAAGTCCTTGATAGCTGGTAAGTATATTTTCTCCTAATTAAATTATTCACTGGAATTGTGATTTTTACCGTGTATAGTAAAAATAACTATAAAAAATAAATTATAGTTTTAAAACAAACTAAGGAACACGCTTTTATAGTGAATCGAACTAAAAAGTAAAAAAAAAATATTACTTAAAGTAACACATATACAAAATTTAATACTTATCTTGTTAATTTGTACGGTTTATAATTATGATCGCATTGTAGCTTTAGTGCCAAATTGCATTATTATTGCATTCAATACATTATTATTTTTAGGGGGGCGCGATAAAAATTATGATTGAAAATTGGGTCGCCAGTAGTGAAAGTTTGAGAACCACTGATTTAAAGGTTTCCTCACTTTCAATCGTATGTCCCAAAATCCTGAATTTGCTTGAGTGTAGTTTATATATGTAAAGAAAATAAACATCCTTTGTTTAAATGTGACTCATTCTTAGCATTAAATATTCACATCATGCCAAAAGGATTGTGTAATTCCTTTAAAACGAAGCATTCTTACTGCATCCGTGAAAAGAAAGCTTCAGAATTATTGAAAGCAGAATTTACTGAATTATGAAAATATCTGCAAGGTAACTATCAATAAATCGACATCTATTCTCGACTGCTTTCGAATATAGTTTGAATGCACAAAGAAATTGTTTAATAGCCGAACAATCAGAATCATGGGCGAGTCAGATTGAAAGGTACAAATTACTCCACTCATATTGAGATATTAAGTAGAGCTTTTCAGGAACATGTTTTATACATAAATTAAAATTTTTATTCAAGGTATACTAATTATATTTCTGGAATACCTATATTTTGTTATTTTTTTTATTTTAATCAATGTTTTTACAAAATGCGTATTTATGTGAACTTTCTATCTATGTTGAAGAAATAGATATATATTTATTTTGTTGCTTACATTCAGTTCCTACTATATTAACTCACTCTTTCTATTTATTCATTTATCTATCTTGGTGGAATTTTCAATCGTTAACAAAATACATTTTAAAGCTCTCAATTCAGCTGAAATTTAATATTCCTGTATATAATCCTTCTTGTATATAATCCGCATCGGCGTTTTATCCACAAAGCCTTTTTTCGAGTAAAAAATAAATAAACTTTGTAAAGGGTGTTTTTTTAGAGGTATAGAACTTTAAATTGCAATAAAACAACGATGTATTATTCGATTGACATGAATTTTTTTTATTCGAAAGATAATCTTGTGGCATTACATTTTAAATATGATTTTTGGCATAGGACTGCCACGGCTGGCTCGGATGTAGTCCAATCTGGACGTCATATTTTCGATGACTTTTTCCAATATTCTTTGCCGTATATTGGCAATAACACGGCGAATGTTGTCTTCCAAATGGTCAAGCGTTTGTGGCTTATCCGCATAGACCAATGACTTTACATAGCCCCACAGAAAATAGTCTAGCGGTGTTAAATCACTAAGATCTTGGAGGCCAATTCACAGGTCCAAAACGTGAAATTAGGCGGTCACCAAACGTGTCTTTCAATAAATTGATTGTGGCACGAGCTGTGTGACATGTTGCGCCGTCTTGTTGGAACCACAGCTCCTGGACATCATGATTGTTCAATTCAGGAATGAAAAAGTTAGTAATCATGGCTCTATACCGATCACCATTGACTATAACATTGTGGCCTTCATCGTTTTTGAAGAAGTATTCCACCAGCCCATAAAGCTCACCAAACGGTCGGTTTTTCTGGATGTAACTGTGTTTCGACATACACTTGTGGATTAGCTTCACTCCAAATGCGGCAGTTTTGTTTGTTGACGTAGCCATTCAACCAGAAAAGCGCTTCATCGCTAAACAAAATTCGCTTATGAAAATCGGGAACAACGGCAATCTCGTTTTGGGCCCATTCGACGAATCTACGTCTTGCTTGATGATCGTTTTGATGAATTGCCAAACCAAACTGAGAATAAATCACTTGACAGCTGTTAAATCGGTCGCCATATTGGCCAACTTAAAGTTCTATACCTGAAAAAAAAACATTATTTAATACAAACTGCTGATAATGAGTGTCATATAAGATAAAAAATACACATAATAATTAAAAATAGAAGTAAGAAATTGTACAGAAAAAAAATTATGAAACTTCTCTTTAAATATGCATGATAATATTTTTTACGATAATCTCAATAACACATAAAAATTCCTTGCTACTTCCATCTATGTTTTGATTTGAGAAACATAACATTACACACGGAAAAATTTTTTTTTAAAAAAATTTAGCAAGTTAACAGCAAAAAAATTAAGATCGAGACTGCTTTTCCATTGTCTCTTTCTTTTAAAATCCATTTTATTTTATTTCTTCCTCTAATTCTGGCCAGTGAGGTTTTCCACGATTATCGGCTCTTTAACGTCGATCACAATTTTCGAAGTTGGTCTTGTTTTTTCTCGACAAACGAATATTCAATTCATCAACGTTGAAAAACCTTGCAGCTTCCTGACTTCGGTATAGCCTTCTCTATAACTTTTCACTTGAAGTTTGCAGTGTAACTTAACGCTTTCGCTTCAACATGATGAAAACTTTCAAAGTACGTAATAGCTCTAGTCAAGAGAAAATTGAAAATGGCGCCAGCGACTCGTAACTGTTTTTTCCTTCCGAGGAATAAAATTCGTTTTCGAATGTAATTGGACAAAAACTAGTTATGGCTGATATACGTCATCCGAGCCATGAAAGCGCCATCTATTATTTATTTTATAAAACATAAACGGCATTTCTTTCAAAACTTTATTGTTAGATTTTCTGATGGACAATGTTTTATCTCAGATAATCCGCGGCGGCGTATAATACGCACAACGAAATTTGAAACTTTTTAAACACATAATCCACGGATTATATACAGTAAAATACGGTACATGATTGTTTTGGATGACAATACAATAATTTAATTATAATTAATAAAAAATTAATTAAGTAAAACTAATAATTTAAAGCAGTGCTTCTCAAACTTTCAATACTGGCGCCCCCCTTTTCGATCACAATTTTTTTCGCACCCCCCTTATACATTAATAATGTACTGAATGCAATAATAATGCACTTTGACGCTAAAGCTACAATAGGCGATCTTAATTATGAGCCATACAAATTAGTAACATAAGTATTAAATTTTGTATACTACTTTTAAGCAAAATAAATAAATAAATAAAATAATGCGATAATTATTATGTTATTTTTCCTTTCTCTAACTTTTAAATTGAACATATTGCAAAATGAGGTAGCTGCTTAGAAGACAAAATATAGATATCTGCTAAATATAGAAAAAGAACTCAGAGAGTCAATTTCTAATCATAAGCATTCCTTATAAAAACTTTGCTTTCCAAGACAAGCTCATGGAAGTCATTAATACTTACTAAACTTGTTCTTAATTTAGTATTAATTAATTAGTTATAAAATATTCTGTGCAGCACTGATACATTAAAAGTATACCGACTGAAGTGCCCGCTCTTTGCACGAGTTCACATTTATAAGAAAATAAAACATTATTGATATAATAGCTGAATTGTAAGTGAAGTAAAGCCAAGTGTTCGACAATGTTTACAAAAACATAAAATGATTTTTTTAAAATGGTTGCTCAAATTATAATTAGTTTTAAGCAAATTGTAATTTTAAGTCTCACAGAATTAGCATTTATAATTGATATTAAACAGTAGCGCACACGGGAATTTTTCAAGGGGGAGTCCGGGGTCGAAAGTTCACCAATCTTGTATCAGGTTCCTTTCGATTTTGTCGATTTTCGGGAACAAAACACAGTAAAAAACTAATTATTGAATAAATAATTAGCATTAATTAATAAAATTAATCATTAATAACAAATACTTCATTAAATTTTGCGTACTATAAACTTAGAATTATAATCAATCGGAAATAAATCAAGGGCTTTGGGGGAGGGGGTCCAGACCCCCCCCCCTTGTGTGCGTCACTGATGTTAAATAATGATCAATAATATAAAATATCGATGAAGAATGATTGTATTATTTTTAATATTTAAAGCGAAAAGATTTCAATATGTTTTAACCCGTTAGCAGGCACGCACTCGATACGGTCTTGGTTATTGAGTCACCCCAATCCTTTTTTTATAATTATTTTATTCTACACGATACAAATCATGATTCCAGTGAATAAATTAATTAAGAGAAAGTTTACTTACCTACTTTTAAGGACTTTTCAATTTTTCTTTGGTAACAAATAAACAGTTTTGCCAGAATGAACAATTTCGTGATATGTGTGTCCCGCGAGACCACTTCCGGGTAAAAATTGTATTCATTATGGTAATATGCATGTTACTGCTAAAAACAATTGTGACCGTGGTTTTCCAAATATAATAAAACCGATCTGCATGGGAAAAATGCGCAACAGAGAAATACATTACTTACAACTTCCTTAAATGAGAAAAAAACACATAAGAAAGGAGTCATAACTAACTGTACCAATAACTAAAAAGGTCAAACAGATTACAGCTATAATGTGCAGTATTTAAAAAAAATGACAGTGATGAATTTTTTATGTTCCTAAATTTTTTCGATTCTGGGTAGATTCTCTGAAAGAGTAGTATGTTAGGTTAAAAAAAAGCGTAATAAAAAAATCCCTCATCATGGAAATACAGCAAATCAAATAAAAGTTTTTTTATTTGGTTATTGGATCAAAGATAGCTAATTAGTTATTGAAGAAGTTTTTATTTTTGCTGACTTAATATCGCGTGCGCGCCTATAAATTATATCAGAGTAAAAGTGCATTTTTTATTATGTCTGAAAGTATTTTGTTTTAATTCATTCCAGTAAACTAATTATTTTTTAAATCTTTTATTTTCGATATGCTCGCGCTCCCCTCGTAAGGTCATCGCGCCCCCCAGGGGGGCGCGCCCCACAGTTTGAGAAACACTGATTTAAAGAATTACAAATACTGCCACGTTGGCGACATAGCGACCATTTTGCCGACTTATGTCAAAACTTGAAAAGGTTTTTTTTCTTACGTTTTAAAGCATTCAATTGAACTGAAATTTTATATACATGATTGTTTTGGATGACAATACGATACTTTAATGATAATTAATAAAAATTAATTACCACTTAATGTTGTGATTCTGTCATATGTATATACATGTTTATATTAATTGTAACTGTTTAATAGAAAATAGCTAAAATAAAATTTTTCTTTGATCTAAGTAGGAATTGACTTAATTTTTTTTATATTGCTTGTGTTTTTATGTTAATATTAATATCTTTAAATGTTGCTTATACTTTTAATATATAATAGAACTCCCAAATCTGTATGTATTGCCACAAGAATCGAATTGATTCAAATATTCCCCATAGTGTAGCATGCTGAATCATATTGGTATATTTGTTTGGCACACCTTAGCTATAAAGTTGGCCACCTCTGATGTAGAAAATTCATTAGAGATTATCTTTCAATAATATACCTTATACATTAGTTCTGGGAAAAAGTTTGTAAAATAGCAGTTCATTATATGGAGGGCTGACAGTATATATAGTTTAATATATATTTTTTTAAATACTCCTTTCTTGTGTCATAAAAAGCTGGTTGAAGTGTTTTAATACAGTTAACACTCTCAAGATCTATACTTTTACATTTACTCAAAAACAATTGTTAGCACTCAATGGAGAAAAATAATTTCTAAGCTTTGAAGGTCAGCAGAAGAAATAGTTGGTGTGGTGTGGTATTCTTGTTTGAAATTATAAAACTGATAGATTGTGATACTCTTGTATGTAATTGATGAATCTCTTTTTTTAGTCAGCACAAAGAAATAGTTTAATTATGATCTTGGGTGGACTTGTTTGAATTTCGATTGCTAGTAATTTATTCTAAAATTAATCTATGGTGAATTCAAAACTTAAGCTCATAATCACGTAGTTAATTCTTAAATGAAAAATACGCATGAATGTTATTCAAATACAAAATGCTCACTAAATATATCTATAGATGGTTTTATATTTTCATGTATATTAAAGAGTAGGGAATTACTTTATACAGAACAATTCGTATAAGTTATAAAATAGAGAGTTTTATCACTCCTTATTATGAGAACAAAAGCAAAAAAAAAGAATATTATGAAATAAACTATAATGGAGTTTTTTTAGGTATAAATAACACTTTTAGGTATTAATTTCAAAATGAATGTATTATTTAATTTTAGTAGAAACATTTAATACAAAAATATTTGTTCTCTCCTGAAGTGTCATAAAAATACAACCATATTTGTTTTGTTTCCTATAAAATAAAATTATCAATCTGTTAAAACTCGCCTCCTTGAAACTGTTAAGAAAATCTCTGCTGGAAAAGTGTATGGAAGGTAAAATACGTACTCTTCTCCAGCTTCTGGTAAATTCAATAAAGGTAAGAGAAAGTTATATATATATAATATATATATATATGTAATATTTTGGTCCAATGCTGTCAGTAAACTACGATGAGGGTAAATGGGAAACAAGTAATATCACATACAGATTTGTGTTAACCCCTGTCAAACTTTTGTGAAAAGGCAAAAAACTTTTTAGTACTGCAGATATGTCCAAAGAAATATTTCTTGGTCCTTGAGCATTAACCCGAGGTGCATAAATAACATTACAATTTTTTAAATTCAAGATATAAGTGTTCAATGCCAATAATTCAATATTATATGTTTTTGAAAGTTTTATATGCGAGTTTTTAAATTTTTATCTGAACATATTTTAACATCTACTAGGCTTTCCTTATAGCATCAGTTGAATTCTTTGGGTGAAGATATGCTATGAAGTGATTTTAACGGTGATTTGGGGGGAAGGAGGTGTTCGGATTGCGTCAGCTATCTTCAGCCCTGTATCTGGTACAAAAAATCTTTGTGTTGGAAACTTGGCTGGAAAGTAGGAGACAGGCTTGAAAAGGGCTGACCAATGGGGTGGCTTGAGGGAGAAAGTTCTTTCTTGTCTTCTTATAGGCTGTTGGAAGTTGGTAGTAAGCTTAGGGTAGACTGCACTAGAACTTATTTAAAGAACAAAAATGGAAGTAATACAAAAAAATTTTAATGAAGTAAAATTTAGAAGAATTTAAAATTTTGAATAAGAGTACTATATTGAAAGAGGTTTTAAGTTTAAATGTCAAAAAAATGTTTAGTTTCATTCAATCATAGCTTCTAAAAGGAGGCAAGTTTTTTCTTATCTGTTTGAGATGTTTTAATTTCAGAAAGTTTTGTTCTTTTTGTGAAATTACTTCCACTCAGGTATCTTGGGACAGCACATTTATTAATATACACATACGAAAAACGATCAAGAGTACGGCACACAGCAAGTCTGACCCAAAAGCACACAGCGACCGGTCAGCTCGTCAACCCCGTAGAAGGAATGCGTGGGAGTCAAGCGGGAAAACGCGCGTGGGCGAGTCACACAGTTATCCTTCCGCCAGAAAAAATAGTTCACTTGCTTCTCTCTCTCTCACCCCAACAGAAAGTAAAGTTGAAATTTTGGGGGTTATTTTTATAAGATCGGAAACTATGGAAAAGAGTTCGACTACTTGAACCAGGTCGGATACTTTGTTATCTTTATCAAAGAAACCTCGAAAGTTTTAGCTAGGTTTTTCACTATTAGATTTGTGGTGTTTTAGCTTGGGAGTTCTTCGCTGGTAATATTTGCGTAGGACATACCTTCTTTAACATTGTTACTATTGAAAACTTTTTTTTTATTTCTATTTGCTTCGGGGAGGAAGGAATCTTTTTTGGGTTTGGGAAACTAGGGGCATTTTATGTAGCATGCTGCGTGACCGTAAGTTTAACAATTAATGCAGTGAGGGTTTTCTAGACGGATTTTAATGTTACATTCTCGGGTAAGATGACCTTTTCCGCATTTTAACCCAAACCCAATTTCACAAGGTCGAAAATGGATTTGCTATGGTCATTTAGAAGTAAAGTTACTTGGAAGAAAGGGAGGGGGGCTTTATTTTTCTTAGAAATCATTTGGCTGCAGCTTTCAACTACATATCCTAGCTTTTCCAAATCACTCCAATTTTCTTCGGTAGCGGTGAAAGTCGGTAGGCCTTTAATCATGACTTTGATTGGCGTATTCAACTTCAGTTCGATTACGTAGTATTCATAGTTCTTATTCTCCGCTAACACGCGGGTAAGGCTGCGATGTTCCTTGAAATCTTTGGTAAAAAGCTTGATGAATTCTTTGGAGGACTTACAGGTAAGAGTGGGGAATGTTTCTCATAGAGGCTTTTAATTTGATCTCTATAGATACTTTTTATTCTTAGCATAATAAGGGGAGGGGTTTGGGTTTGTTAATAGTTTACTCAGAGGGATCGGTATTTACTGAAATTGGTTTTTCCACATCTTGCTCTAGGTCGAAGAAGCTGTTGCTTGCTTCGACGGAATCAGAGCTTTTAGTTGGGGAATCGGGCCTAGCAGTCTTCTTAGGGAAGACAAACCCTTCCAGGGATTCCTTGCTTTTATATTTTTACGTTTCTTGCTATTTTTATTTTTATTGACGTTAAGTTTTTCAGGATCATTAATTTTAATTTCATTTTCATTAACCTCGGCTACCTCGGGAAGGGAGATTTTATGCTTATTACAGTCAGTTCTAGTGCAGGGGAGGGAGAGAGTCCTAAGCTCACTTACCAGGTCTTCCTTTTTTTCTCAAAATGGCTTCAGCATTCATCCGATAGAGGTCCAAAAAACAGTTCCTAGGGCTGGGAGTACGAAATCTTCATTCATCTTGTAGAGTCTGGTGAATAGCTGAGTTATCTTTGATGGAATCTCGAAGTTTTTGGCAGGTTGTGAGTTGACTATTCTTCGTTGTCGAAAAATCCATATTCGTGGATGATTCTGAGTCCAGGATCTTAATTCGTAGGTAGGTAGATCAGAGTAAATCCCCTGTAACCATGAAAGCTCTAAAAAGAGCTATACGGGAAGTTGCACCACTCTCTGCTGTTCGAGAAATCTGGAGCTGATGAGAAACAGGTCTGTTTTCCTTCGCGTATACAGACCAGATGCAATGAAGTAGTAAGTTGAACTTCACAGGAGACCGGATCGATTGCAATGAAGCAAGCAAAATACTCTTATATGATAAAAAAAGGACTACCCCTAGGAGTGGTGGATGGAGAAGCGTGTATGATTTGTATGCTTTTATTTTTCTTCTTAATAGTGAATGTTTCAATACATAATTGTTTTACCATTAATGTTACTTGTTAAAATATTGCAATACGAACACAAAAATGAAATTTATTTTAAAAGTCTGACTCTTAAATGGGTTTTTAGTCTGGAATACCGTATTTTACACCATTGTAACATACAACAATGCAGGAATGTTCTCACTTATAGTGTACCTGAAAACAGGAATACAAATTTAAGTTCTGAAAAATTTTAGTGAAGTACCAAAATTTTTATTTCAGTACTTAAATTTCCATAAATTTAAATAGAAATAAAAAAAAAATACAATGATATTTTTAATAGAAGATACCAAGTTTTAATAGTTTTTGAAATAAACTTGAAAAAAAGTAAGACAACTTATAAATACGATTATTATATTTGAGCATTCACTGGAAAATTTTATCATTATTGACTATACATTGTAGTATTAGGTGATATTTTTTGAATTAGCAAAAACAATTGATAGGCTGATACTAGGTACTTTTTTGTAATATGAATTAAACATAAATATATGCAATATAATTTTCATAACTTATATAAAATGGCAACCAATTTTATCAATCAAAAGACTGCCAATGCCACAACATACAGCCAATAATGGAAACCATCCCTTTACACATTGGAATACAGTAATCATAATGATGTCAGTGATTGGTGTCACTTTTTAAATCAGCAATGTTTTTTTGTTGACTGGAATTGTTCGAAAGCATTACATGCAAGTGCCGCGAATTTTCTAGATTAGTACTTAAATCCGGTACATAAGTACAGCAAGGAGAAAAACAAGCTCAAATAACTGTCAAATTCCATTTTTTAATTTTTAATCCCTTTTAAAAAATACAAAAGAAAAAAAACTAACGAACACAAATGAGAGAGACAGAAAAAAGCATTTTAGAAAAAGTGAACTGTCATAACCCCAGTAGTTTTCTAACACACCAATATCCAACAATCTCGGATTCAATTTTGTGGAGTGCCTTGCAGTGTTGGAGGCGTTTTCTGTTCCTTGACACCACTAAATTATAGAGCTGGTTGCAAGTAGGGTCATAAACTCCTATGCAATTTAAATGTTCTTCCAAGCAACCATGGGCTGTCACTAAGCGTGGAGAGGGGCCATCTCATTTCATTGTGGTTTATCCCGTTCAGTATCCACGTCCTATTCGACCAGTTCTTGCTTTTAATTTTGTCCAGTATCATGATTGGGAACAGTGAACCTCTGCTGCAGATTTATCTAGAGTAAACATCCTTATAAGGTGCAACTGCAGGATATAGCAATTTTTAAAATTCAGCTGCAATAAAAATAGTAATTTCCCATTACATCTTTACTTACTAATATATCATAACTATAAATAAATTTGAACAAAAGTAATGACAGTTTCTATTCATATTTACCAATATATACTATAACATGTAAATTTTTCAGATTTTTTAAAAACAAAGGAATGAACTTCTATGTAAACAACGTCAAAAAGTTAACTTAATATTACTTCATGCAGAAATATTGAAATACATTGTACGGAAAGCATTTTATAACATGAGGCAGGTGAAAAATTTCCTCCACATTTTGCATTTCTATACTGAAACTGGCATAAACTGTCGCTGTCGGTCGCTGGGCATATGGCTCGCAGAGCGAGCCTCCATCCCATATCATAGTTGTTAATGGTGCCTGTTGGAGAAGCAGTCCTTGGTGGAAAAGGAACAACCTGATTATTCATTGGTACGTGGAGAGAGGGCGTGGCTATGCGCACTTGGAAATGAAGTGAAGTGGTGAAAAAGTCTATCCTGGAATGGCTGAAAGGCTGCCTTGTGATAAGACAAGGGAGATGAGTGAACTGGTTCTAGATTGGCTGCCCTGAAGTTATTGAGAGAATACAGAATGGGGGGGGGAGTTGCATGTGTGGGTGAATTGTAAACTTAAAAATTAAAAGAAAAACATGTAAAAAAAGAAGTTTAAGAAATATTAAATTTAGTAGGTCATTTGCCTGTTGGCAAATGAGGTCAGTTACTGTTACAGTGGATTACAGGAGTCAAGGAGTATTCTAATTGGCCTTTTGGTATTATCATGGGGTATATAGTTTTCCAGATTTAGAACCAGGTAATTATTAGTGAAAGGTAGTGAATCAAAAAATTTAACAGCAAGTTTCTTAATGAAATTTTTAAATTTCGGGAGTTTAAGAGCTTTGTAAATATCGGAGTTTTTCATATACATATTCGCATGAACAATCATGCGAATAGTTTTATTTTGAGATATTTGTAACATTTTTAAAATACTTTTAGCAGCATATCCCCACACAAGACAACCGTAACTCAAAATGGGCCGCAAAACGGCTGTGTAGAAAAGTACCTTATTTTCAATTGTCAATGTGGAATTCCGGCAAATTAGAGGATAAATTAATCTTAGAGCATTCCGGAATTTGTTTTTTCACATAAATAATGTGTTGTTTTCATCTGAGTTTATTTTTCAGTAAGAATCCTAGGTAAACTGTGTTTTGAGACCATTGGAGTGATGTGGAATATAGTGTTGGGAGTGTTGCATGTTTTCTTTTCCTTGTGAAAAGTACTGCAACACAGTTTTGTCAATATTAAGTTTGATTTTCCATGTATTAAAGTATGTTTCAAGTAGCGTAAGGTGATTGTTCAGTGCTTTAGTGATATATTTGTGATTTTTGTGTGTCGCAGCTATGGCAGTATCATCCGCATAAATATTGAGACTGGTCTAGTGGTGCGTAGGTATGTCGTTTATATAGATTTTAAATGTAACACTTGCCCGAGTAAATTACCTTGTGGGGCCCCGATATTAACATTATATGAATTTGAGAGAGTGTCCTTAACTCGAACTTGATAGGATCCGTTAGTAAGATAAGAATTCATAATGGGAATTAGAGCAGGAGGGAAGTTGTAAATTATTAGTTTGTAAATTAGGTTACTGATCCAGACTCGATCGAATGCCTTCTGAATATCCAGAAAAACAGCTCCAGTGGATCTGTTCATCTGAAATCCAGAAGTAATTCTCAGTCTGAAACTGGCATCACTAGCTCTCATGTTTATTAAAGGTTTGGTTAAATTATTTACATAGGTAATTTCAAGTTAAGAACATGTAAGTAGAAGTAATAACATATATCTAAAAATATTTCACTCCTAGAAAATTATACTCATTACAATGAGTGATTAAATTCATAAACTGATGGGTTTATGAGCTATTGGTTTTGTTGGTAACTATTAAAAAAGACTAAAAGTTATGTAAGTGCAATTTAAATGTGTTTCCTGAAAGTGAGATTCTTTTTACCTGATTTGTAACTTATAAATATTCTAAAGTAATGTTTTACTAAAAAAAGATTCTATTAAGACACGTTATTATGTCATACATAGAAAATTCAGTTTTTGTTTATAAAAATAAATGCTGGTTGACTCATAAATATGTATTAGAATGCTATTAAAAATGAAAAACTAATTTTGTTGATTTGGGGGACGAATTTTAGGTCACGAATGAACAATTTTATTTTAGGAAACTGTACAGAAAAAAACAAATAGGTAACATTTTAAGATTTTAGTTTAATTTTAAGTATAAGCAAAAAAAAAAAATCGAAACATAGCTGCATATTTTATCATAGGCAAGGTGAGGCAAACTTCATTTTGAGCCTAACTATCAAAAATATTTATATCATACTACTAGAAATCGTAGGTTCTTTTCTCTTCAAATGAAAAATTCATCAGAAATCCAGGTGCAATAAAGTCATTTCTTTAATGGTTAAAGAGTGTTTTATTCCAAAGACAGCCACACACAGCACAAAACAACATAAAAGAAAAGCTAACTATATACATTTAATTTTAATTCGTTAACACCATTTTGATTCTATCCTCGCCAACGTAATCACTATCCGGCTCATTCTGCCATGTTCTCCCGCTCCGCCATGCTGTTGACCTCCGCCATCTTGTAGACTTCCTTCCTCCTTCTCTCCGTTTTTCTCTCCCCCTCTTTCAATGGCCGCGCCACCTATAAAGATTTTTAAATTTCCTGGCGAATCTTACATGCCCCACCAACGGAAGCACATGCGTCATCTTAAATGACCATGTGCTACAAGAAAGAGGTTAGTCACACACACACACACACACACACACACACACACACACACACACACACACACACACACACACACACACACACACACACACACACACACACACACACACACACACACACACACACACACACACACACACACACACACACACACACACACACACACACACACACACACACACACACACACACACACACACACACATAATGACTAAAACTTAGTTGAAGGGAGAGTTCACTATCTTACTATGAATATCGAGCTACTCAATAACATTCTTGAATTAGTTCTAAGAGTACACAGGTAAAAATATGCTAAATACGTAAATAAGTCAGTAATAGACGTTTCTTAGCAAACTATGGAAATTCATCTTTTAAATGAATACTACAGTTGACATATATTGCTGCTTCCTACATGCTAGCAGGATACAGCCCACAGTCGTTCCTCATATATTTTTCGGATATGGGATGGAGGCTCGCTTCGCGAGCCATATGCCCAGATAATGTCACCGTAGTTGACATATATGCATATACAACACTAACAAAAAAACAATAATAAGAAAAAGTATGCGTTATACTCCAAAACAGCTAATACCTAAATCAATCAATAATAGACGTTTTCCAAGTAACCTGCAAAAATTTCACTTTTAACCAGTGTTTCTCAAACTTTCAATACTGGAGACCCAATTTTCAATCATAATTTTTGTCGCCCCCCCTCCCTGTACAACAGTAATTAATTTACTGCAATAAAAATGCACTTTGAGAGAGAGACGCTAAAGTTACAATACGATCTTAATTAAAAACCGTACAAATTAATACGATAAGTATATTAAACGTTGTACACTGCTGGAAAATTGCTAAGGACGGATAACACTATCCTCCATAGCAACCACAAAATGAAAGGAAGCAAAATGTGACAAATTAGAATAAGTGCGGGATATTAGTAAGAAGAAGTATGAGTATGTGAAATTTTTTTTCCACGTCTGTTCATCACGTGATAGCGTTCATAAGAGCTTTAAAGGTTTTGACGCGTGTGGACAGTTGTTGTTTCAAGTCAAAGTTTTCCAGGAAAGATTTAATAGACGAACTTAAAATTTTTGGCATGTCTTCCCGACATCACATAGATGATTTTATGCATGGCCGAATTATTGGAAAGATAGAAGAAAGGAAAAAAATAACAGATGTTGCCAGGGAGTTCTACATCGCTCACAGCGTTGTTTCACGGCTGTGGAAGTCATTTAAAGCTACTGGAATGTGTAGTAGACGGCACGGAGGAGGTCGTGTTAGAAGTACGACGCCTGCAGAAGATAGATATATCGTCTTATCAGCAAAAAGGAACAGGTGCACCACAGCTCAGCAGGTGGCAAATCAGTTTCTTGCTGCGTCAGGAAAGCAGATCTCCCGAAAAACTGTTGCCAGAGGTTTAAGGGGAGGAGAACTATACGCACGCAGACCTGTAGTGTGTGTCCCATTGACCAGACAGCACCATACTGCCCGTTTGCAATGGTGTCATGAGCATCACAATTAGACTGAACAGGACTGGTCATGCGTACAATTCTCAGATGAGAGTAGGTTCAGTCTGTCATCGGATTGTAGACGCCAACTGATCTGGGACGAGAGTGGTACTGCTTATCGTCCAGAAAATATCCAGGAAAATGACCGATATCCGACATGCAGTATCATGGTGTGGGTCGGCATCATGATCAATGGCCGCACGCGCCTACATGTGGCTGCGAATTTGACTATGACGGGCCAACGATACATTGTTGAAGTTCTACTTTCTCATGTTCGTCTTTTCCGTGGTGCTGTCGGTGATAAATTTGTTTTTATTTACAACAACGCAACATGTCATCGAACACTAGCTGTTCAGGATTGTCTAGACAGCGAGGGTATTCAACGTCTCGTATGGCCAGTGCGTTCTCCAGATCTAAACCCCATTGAAAATGTGTGGGATGCTTTGAGGAGGCAAGTTGCTAGTAGAAACTATCCTCCGACAAACAAGAACACCCTCATCCGTGCACTCACAAAGGAATGGGATAAATTGTCTCAACAGCTGCTGGATAATGTTGTGCAAAGTATGGTACGACGTGTGGAATGTTGCGTCACACTCCACGGTGGACATATCCCGTACTGATACCTTTCTTTAAGGTGCCTGTGGACTTTTAGATGCATTGTTCCATTTCTCCGTACGCAGATCAAATGAACATTTTTTTTTTCTTTCAGATGTCTCACAGCTTTTGTACTTTCCAGAACAATAAATATTCTTCATTCTAATGTCTGAACAGTGTGGCAACTATATTTTATCCTACTAGGCCTCATGTCTCGCTTAATGTTATGCTACATAGCAATTTGTGACCCGTCCTTAGCAATTGTCCAGCAGTGTATATGTAATATAGAAATATATATTTTAAGAAAATAAGTAATATATATTTTTAAGTAATATATATTTATGTAATAATATTTTAAGAAAAAATTGCTTAAAATATATATTACTTACTTATTATTATGTTATTTTTCTTTCTCTAATTTTTAAATTGGAACAGATCGCAAAATGATATATTTAATTAAAGATTTATTTCTCCTTCAGCATTCGTTTCTCAAAAGACAAATGTCATTAAAAAATATTCTTGTCTGTGTTGCTTTCTATCATATCCATAACATCTGGCATTATAGGGTACGTTTGCGTTAGTCTAGGCAACCTATCAGACGTCTGCGCAAAACACGTAAAAATGCTTTTCCTCGTACAATTCCAGGCAGCTTTGGTCGACTCGATACTTCTATAGCTACCGAATCTAGCTTGTGAATGTACATTTTTTTAAATTTACACGTTAATTGTAATTCACGGTAATTAAGTATTTACGGCAGTAGATTAAAACAAAATCATACATACATTTTTGAGTCGTAAACAAACATTCAATGACAATAAAGAATCAACAAGTACACAGACGAGCATGGTTCCGAAAATTAAATCAAGGAAATATTCTCAAAAATACTTAAATTTTGGATTTACCACTACTGAAGTAAATGATGGGGAAAAAAGCCCCAGCTCGTTATCTGTCAAAACTTACAAATCTGAAGAACAACATGTGAAAGTTGTTTCTAAAACCATGTAAAATCATTTAGCTATGTTGGCAAAGAATTTTAAAAAGTATTTTCTGGATGAGGACAACTTGGTAGCAAGTTACGAGTGGATTAGGGATCTATTTCAAGATACTCCAGAAGGACTCTCAATTTCCGAAGAAGAAATCTTCATACATTTCTTATCCAGTGAAAACTAAAAGCCAATTTTGTAATAAATCACTCTTTGAATTTTGGGTAGAGGTGGATGATGAATTCTCTGTACTGAAAACAAAAGCACTTCGTATACTATTACCATTTTCAACATCCTACTTTTGTTAAACCGGATTTTCTGCGGTGGCTGCTTTGAAGACAAAATATAGATCTCAGCTAAATATAAAAAAAAACTCAGAGTATCAATTTCTGATACTAAACTTTCCTTTGAAAAATTTTGCTTTACAAGACAAGCCCATGAACGTCCCTAATAATAATTATCAAATTTGTTCTTAATTTAGTATTAAGAAATTATTTGTAAAATAAATTCTTCAGTACTGATACATTAAACGCGTATACTGGCTGAAACACCGGCTCTTCGCACGGGTTCATTTTTTAAAAAAATAATCACACTATTCTTGATATAATAGCTGAACTGTAAGGAGAGTAAAACTGCGTGCACGACATTGTATTCAAAAATATAAAATGTTTTATAGATAAATGCCATAATTAAAAAGAACTGTTTAAAAGAACTGTAATTTTAAACTTCACAGAATTAGCATTTAGAATTAATGTTAAGTAAGGAAAAAGAATTTAAAATTCCGACGAAGAATAATATTGTGTTACTATTTAATATTTAAAGCGAAAAGACTTCAAAATATTTTAACCCAGGAGCAGACGCGCACTCGATACTAACGCTAATGGTAGTGCGGGGGGACTCAGTCACCCCAATCATTTGCTTATAAAATGTTTTTTAATGTACACGATACAAATCGGAATTCCAATTAATAATTTAATTAAGAGAAAGTATACTTAACGTATACTTTCAAGGATTATTCAATTTTTCTTTGATGATAATAGAAAAAATCCAATAAAACTGAACTAAAATGATTCAAAAATGCAAGACCTTAATAAAGAACGCAAATCAGAGATACTTTTCATTAATATTACAGAAATATTACTTGCTAACAAAGCTGTCATATTTTGTTCCAAGTTATTCTAGTTTTAATGAGCTTTCATGATCGAGTGAGTGAATATTAACGTCGCACTGTTCAACTACACGAGGGCTTTTGGAGACTACCTCGTAATTTTGAACCATGGTTAAGTGACGAGGACGATACTTGAGCTGGCCTCTTTTAACTACCACACCACTCCAACAAGAGGACGTTTGAGCTCTTGACAGATTTAACGTGCATCTCTCCCCTACACGGAGGATCTTTAGTGGTACTGAGCTCGAACTCGTGACTCCTTTGGTAATCAACAAATAGCAAGTTGAACTTTTTCTTTCTTGTGTCTTTTTGACAAGGTGAACTGAACCTTGTGGTACACTTATGGCTTCATATTTTAGTTGATGGAGTTCTTTAGGAAGCATTTGAAAATTTTCTTTTCGTTCATGTTCATCGCGTTTCTCAATCATGAATAATATGCAATCTTTCAGTAGGTTCTTCTTTTGCTTGATCAGTTTCAACTTCCTTCAATAGAGATCACAGATGTCCCGCGCCACCGCTCCAAGTTTAAAAGTATATTCAGAAAAAATTACGGATGATCTAAATAACCATACCAGAAAGTTTGAAGGTCAATCAAATGATCAGTAAATGTATTATACAGCCTGGCTGAAAAGTGAATCATGTCTTCCTTTTCTTTTTCAACCACTAATGTACAGTATTTCAATAATAATTACAGTGATGAATTGTTTATCTTCTTAGAATTTTTCTCAGCGTTTGGGTTTTTTTTTATTTTAACGAGTAATATTTTATGTTAAAACGAAATAAAAAAAATCTCTCATTGAGGAAATACAGCAAATTAAACAAAATGTTTTTTCTTCTTTAATTTGGTTTTGGGATCAAAGATAGCTATTTAATGACGGAAAACGTCAGAAGGTAAACATAAATCATATCAGTGCTGTTGTGTATTTTTTTTATTATGGAAGAAAGTATTTTGTTTTACTTCTCATTCCGGTTATTTTTTTTAAATCTTGAAATTTTCGATATGCTCGAGGTCCCCCAGGGGGGCGCACCCCATACTTTGAGAAACACTGCTTTTAACTGAATATGACGAATATCATGTATGCACATACAACATTAATAAAAAAAATAAGCATAAGGATACATTATTCTCCAAAACAGCTCATACATACATCAATCGATAATAGACGTTTTCCAAGTAAACTACAAAAATTTCACTTTTAACCGAATATGTCGGTTACCATATATGCATACACAACATTAACAAAAACAAACAAAAAGCATTAATAACAGTAAAGATACATTACGATTATGTCTCTGCTACTCCTCTTTATTTGCTCCCAGTATAAACGAGGCTTTATCTCCTGGAATGGTCACTTTCGGTTTGGAGCGTCGTTTAAAACTACGTTTCTGAAATTCTATTTCACTTTTCCTCAATTTGCGTACAACTCCCTTCTTCATCCACTCTGAGTCAACGATTTTAAAGTCTAGGGAACGGTTTTCACCCCTAACCTTCCCGTCCCAGTAGATGTTGTCGTGTGTTCTCAATTTAAATCGAAATCGTTGCCTTATTATTCGATTTTCTCGCGATGATCGTAGTATATATCTCTCTCTCTCTTCACAGTACCATCTCTCTTGATAAAATCCGTCAGTTTTCACGCAAGTTTTTCCATTCCACTTTTATTCTGCGAATATTTGCCTCTATAACTCCAGTGCTGGGGTATAAGTACCATGTTGCTTGAGGCTTTTAGATTCACTTTTTGTTGTAACTCGGCAACTGTCATTCAGCTTAAATTTTTGTGTTTTCTTTTAGGATATTTTGGCTTTTCTTCTTCAATTTCATCCTCATCAAAGTCAATTCGCTCTTTGCTAAGGATTGCAGGATTAAGATCATCTTTATCCTTTATTACATCAACTGATATTTTTTCCTTTTCTTTCACCACAACAACAGATTGTGCTACGGCATATTGATCCGCACTACGCGTCTGAACTTGTTCACCTTTAAACACAAGAACCTTCTTGATTGCTTGAGTTACCTCCCTATCTTCATCTGACAATTTTTCCTGCTCTTCATTTAAAAATTGATTATGCTCGTTCATTCTTTTACATCTTTCTTCTGGTAAACACTTCTGTACTTCTTTCATGCTCGTTTTACGTTCCTCTTGAATATGCCGCATCTGCTCTTTCACAAGCCATCTTTCATTTTTCAATCTCATTTCTTCTTCCACAGATATTCTTTCGTTCATTCTTCTTTCTTCTTCCATCTTCCGTCCTTCCTCCACTGCTTTGGCTTCTTCATCAGCCTTGAGTCTATCGTCCACTTCAACCTTGAGTCTGGGCTCACTGTTAAGATTGGATCTCTCTTCATTTCCAATGTTGCCTCATCTATCGACATTTCTATGTATAGGCATGCTCTTGCGAAATGACCTTCTCCTTCCAACTCGATTAGTTTTTTCTGGGTTTCGAACTCCATTTCGACATCCCTATTCTCTGCTCGAAATCGGCCCGTCTCTTCCTTTCCGCTATTTCCATCTCTTTTTCTCTCAGCCAATTCCATCTCTTCTTTTCTTTTTCTCCTCTCATCCAATTCTATCTCTTCTTTTCTCACGCGTGCCTCTATAATAGTGTTAAAAATTCTCTACAAAACTTCTCGGCGAAGTATTTACTATTCAAGATAGCATCTCTCAACTCAAACACTCATCCGAAGGACATCTTCAATCCCCATTTCTGTAGCCATATATTGCAGGTCTACTTTTGATCCCTTTTCTAAAAATGCCATCTCATCCTATAGTTATCCTAAATCAATCAATAACTCTCTAATTTCAAAACACAACAGTAAGCTTAATTAATCAAGGTGGGTCTTATTTTTAAAAATAAATATTTTGTATTTCATTAGTATAAAATTTTCAATTTTATACCTTGGATGCTAAATTTTGCACATATGATAGACCAAAATTAAATTCAACTAAATATTATGACTACAATAATAAGAAAGATTTCTGCTGCATAAAATATTATCTCAATTTTCAAAATTTGTAACTCTAAAGATTTTCATAACTCATAACAATTAAAAAAATATCTGTGTTCATATCATTTTGACAAAATAAATCCAAATAAAAATAAAAGAAAATCAAACTCTTAGCAAAAATAAAAAATCATGAGTAATCTAAAAACATTCGACATATCTGATACTTCAAAAAAAAAATCATATACTCATAAATACAAGTTCTACTTCGTAGACATAATATTCTTTAATGGTATTCAAAAGAAAAAAAATAAGTTATTAAACTTTACTCTAATAAAATAAAAAAAATGCACGACGCAAAGCTGCAAAGACAGTTCTGCTTATGACCTTGAACAGTCACTCACTTTTATTTATTTTTTCCGTACTCAGCAATGGTTAAAATCCTAATATCATAAATGAGTCATAAGCGTATAGAAGAGGAAATGAATATCTATGATATATTCTCTTTTTTTAAAAAACAACAACTAAATATTATGCAATTGAGTAAAATAATGAATAAATATTTCAACAAATAATGCACATTTCACATAAAAACAATATATATACCCTTTACTTAGATATTCTGCTTAAATGACATTTAATGATTTAATGACATTAAATGACATTAAATGATTTAATTCAGCAATATTTTAATACCATAAATCATCCATCAATTTGAGATATGAATTAAAAACATTCTTTCTTTTTCTAGTCATTGATACTTAAAACTCAACAAAATTTTATACTTTTTACAACAATTATATAAACTCATGTTCAATTAAAAATGTATATTTGTATTCTAATACTTTATAAAGTTTCAGATTTGACACAAACAATCCTTGAATTGATGTTCAATAGGAATGGAAATAATATGTACGAATATTTCGTAACGTTTCTGGTGAAACCCAATAACTATCTGAACTGATGTTCAATAGAAATAATACATCTAGTCTTTCCTAATATTTTTTACGAAACACAAATATCTTATCAAACTCTTGGAATAGATGATATAATTAGAGAAGACGTTCTCAATTTAAATCAAAAAAGAAAAAAATGTCTTCTATGGCAGAAAACCAAATTATTTCTCACAGTGATCAATCTCAGTTATAATGAATCACACCGAACAATGTTTTCTGAGGCAGAAAACAAAAAATGTTTCTTACTCTGGGGGTCTAATGAATCAACATACATAAGTTTAACTGTAACTTATTTTACTTTTACTACAATAACATATCATCTATTCCAAAACAAACTACAGGTATTGATAATGCGCTGTTTACATTACAATACAAACAATAACTTCAATTTGTGAGTGTGGACCCTCTTTCTTACCTGGCATTTCTGATGACATCCTACCGACTGCGCCACTAGAAATCGTAGGTTCTTTTCTCTTCAAATGAAAAATTCATCAGTAATCCAGATACAATAAAGTCACTTCTTTAATGGATAAAGAGTGCTTTATTCCAAAGACAGCCACACACAACACAAAACAACATTAAAGAAAAGCTAACTATGTACACTTAATTTTAATTTGTTAACACCATTTTGTTTCTATCCTCATCAACGTAATCACTATCCCGCTCATTCTGCCATGTTCTCCCGCTCCGCCATGTTGTTGACCTCCGCCATCTTGTAGACCTCCTTCCATTTTTCTCTCCGACGATGGCCGCGCCACCTATAAAGATTTTTAAACTTCCGGGCGAATCTTACAATACTAAGCCTGAAATAATAAAGACTATGGCTGAGAGTTAAGTCTAAATGCTTATAACATTGTTTAATTTACAGTTTTAAACATTAAATGATAATTATGTATTATTGCAGCAATAGCCAACTCTTTTAATAAATTGCCAAGTGGGCAACCCCAATTTCCGAAGTGTCGTATGTGCTGAATTGGCAACCACGTGCTTCGTTTTATATAATGTCGCTAACAGGTTACGATAGTACCCATTAAATTTCAGAAGATTTTATAACAGGAAATACTAATCAAATTACCCCAAGAGGAAAGTCTCCAAAACCTGTTCATTTCAAAATTGCTTTAATTTTACTGAATCAAAGAGATTATCAAGCAATGTAGCTACTTTTTGAAACTACGGATAAAGCACAGCTTGTTGTTAATTTCACAATTCTGCAAGTAAGATACATTTCGTCATTTAGTTACAGTGACTCTCAAAAGAGATCATGCACTTACAAATCTCTATAAAACATGATACGAAAATTAATATATCAGAATTGTAATCTATTTTAAAGTAAAATCTGTAGTTTGTTCTTAATGGAATAACAAATCCAATTTGTAAAATAAATTATGACTTTTATTATTTTGAAAAATTAATAAATAAAAAAACGACTAAAAAACTGTTATAAAAATTTTTAAGCACTTAAAAATCTCGCAATAGTTTTAATTTTATTTGTATTTTTTATTAATTTAGCACTTAGTAGGATAACCTTTAGTGTTCACAATAGATTCTAAACGTATTGACATTTTAATTCATCATTTCTTTTTATAAACTCTGCATCCATTCTTTTGCGATTACTGCTGTAAGTTAACATTTTGTTTTTATATGTCTTCTTAACCTAACTTCGAGCTCTCTCAAAATAGGTTCTATAGTATTTAATTGAGGTGACTGAGGTGGTGTTTTCCAAACCTGGGGACAGTTACACACCAGAGAGTGAATATTATAGTCGCACTGGTCAGCTACTCGAAGGCTTTTGGAAACGAGCCTCGTAATGCAGTGTTTCTCTAACTATGGGGTGCGCCCTCTGGTAGGGCGCGATAACCTTGCGAAGGGGGCGCGAGCATATGGAAAATAAAAGGTTTAAAAAATAATTTTTTGGAAAGAAGTAAAACAAAATGCTTTCTGACGTAATAAAAAATACACATTAACACTGATATAATTTATATATATATATCATCTGGTGATCATAAAAAATAAAAGATTCCAATTCAAACGCTTATTAGATATTTTTGATCCTACAACCAATAAAAAAAAGTTTTTTTTGTTTTACTGCAGTGTTTTTCAAAGTGTGGGGCGCGCCGCCTGGGGAACCGCGAGCATATCGAAAATTTAAAGATTTTTTTAAAAAAAAAATAACCGGAATAAGAAGCAAGACAAAATGCTTTCTTCCATAATAAAAAAAATTCACAACACTGATATAATTTATGTTTATCATCTGGCGTTTTTCCGTCAGCAAATAGCTATCTTTGATCCCAAAACCAAATTAAAGAAAAAAAAACATTTCGTTTAATTTGTTGATTTCCTCAATGAGAGATTTTTTCATTACGTTTTAACATAAAATATTACTCGTTAAAAGAAAAAACGAAACCCAGACCCTGAGAAAAATTCTAAAATAAAAAATTCATCACTGTAATTATTATTGAAATACCGTACATTAGTGGTAGAAAAAGAAAAGGAAGACATGATTCACTTTTTAGCCAGGCTGCGTAATACATTTGCTAATCATTTGATTTATCTTCCAACTTATGGTATGGTTAGTTCTACATTAGTGCCGTCCCATCTATTATACGTTTGCTCTTCACTTACGGAAATTGTAAATAATAAAGTCTTACGATATTTGGAAAAGAATTGATTGATTCAACATTTTTGTAATATTAGTGAAAAGTGTCTCTGATTGCGTCCTTTATTATGGTTTTGCACTTATGAATCATTTTAGTTTAGTTTTATTGGATTTTTCCTCAAATCATCAAAGAAAAATTGAATAGTCCTTGAAAGCCGGTAAGTATACTTTCGCTTACTTAAATTATTCACTGGAATTCCGATTTGTATCGTGTACAGTAAAAATAATTATAAACAAATGATTGGGGTGACTGAGTCCCCCCGCACTTCCATTAGCACTAGTATCGAGTGCACGCCTGCTTTCGAGTTAAAACATTTTGAAGTCTTCTCGCATTAAATATTAAAAAAATACACAATTATTCTTCATCGGAATTTTATATTCTTTTTCATTATTTAGCATTAATTCTGAATGCTCTTTATATGTGAGGTTTAAAATTTTAGTTCTTTTAAACAGTTATTTACAATTATAGCATTTATCTAAAAAAATCTTTTTACATTTTTGTATACAACGTCGTGCACGCAGTTTTACTCTCCTTACAGTTCAGCTATTATATCAAGATTAATGTTTTATTTTTTTAAAAAAAATGAACTCGTGCGAAGAGCTGGTGTTTCAGCCAGTACACGTTTAATGTATCAGTACTGAAGAAGGTATTTAATAAATAAGTTCTTATTACTAAATTAAGAACAAGTTTAATAATTACTAAGGACTTCCATGGGCTGGTCTTGTAGAGAAAAGTTTTTCAAAGGAAGGTTTATATTATCGGAAATTGACACTTTGAGTTATTTTTCTATATTTAGCTGAGATCTATATTTTGTCTTCAAAGCAGCCACCGCAGAAAATCCGGTTTAACAAAAGTAGGATGTTGAAAATGGTAATAGTATACGAAGTGCTTTTGTTTTCAGTACAGAGTATTCATCATCCACCTCTACCCAAAATTCAAAAAGCGATTTATTACAAAATTGCCTTTTAATTTTTCACTGGATGTGAAATCAATGAAGATTTCTTCTTCGGAAGTTGAGAGCCCTTCTGGAGTATCATGAAATAGATCTCTAATCCACTCGTAACTTGCTACCAAGTTGACTTCATCCAGAAAATACTTTTTAAAATTCTTTGCCAATATAGCTAAATGATTTTACATGTTTTAAAAACAACTTTCCCATGTTGTTCTTCAGATTTGTAAGTTTTAACACATAACGCGCTGGGGCATTTCCCCCCATCATTTACTTCATTAGTGGTAAATCCAAAATTTAAGTATTTTTGAGAATATCGCCTTGATTTAATTTTCGGAACCATGCTCGTCTGTATACTTGTTGATTCTTTATTATCATCGAATGTTTGTTTACGACTTAAAAATGTATGTATGATTTTGTTTTAATCTACTGTCGTAAATACTTAATTACCGTGAATTACAATTAACGTGGAAATTAAAAAAATGTACATTCAAGCTAGATTCGGCAGCTATAGGACTATCGAGTTGACCAAAACTGACTGGAATTGTACGAAGAAAAGCATTTTTTCGTGTTTTGCGCACACGTCCGATAGGTTGCCCAGACTCATGCAAACGTATCCTATAATGCCAAATGTGATGGATATGATAGAGAGCAACATAAACTAGACCATTTTTCTAATGACATTTGTACTTTGAGAAATGAATGCTGAAAGAAATAAATCTTTAATTTAGTAAATCATTTTGCAAACTGTTCCAATTTTAAAATTAGAGAAAAAAATAACATAATAATAATTAAGTAATATATATTGTAAGTAATTTTCCTAAAAATTAAGGACGAGACAGTTTTTTCAATATAACTTTGTACAAAAGCTTTCCAAATCAACACATTTAATACCGTAAGATCCCCAATACGTAAGGACATGTGTAATATGTAAGCAACACTTACTAAAAGAGAAATCAGAGGGATAAAAAGAAGCTTGATTGAAAAAGTAGCATGGAGCGCAATGCGACTGAAGGCCGAAACATCCCTGTGATGGGTGTACAGCAAGAAACATCCGGTCTTTAGTAGGTGATATGATCTCCCCTAACTGCTAGGCAGGTTTCACAGCGTCTGCCCATGCTGAGAATGAGGTTGTCAATGAGTTGTTGAGGCATTGCTGCCCATTCGTCTTGCAGCGCAAATCGAAGCTCCCGAATCGTTACTGGTGGCAAGGTACGAGCTTCCAAGCGTCTGCCTAGAAAATCCCATACATGCTCGATGGGATTGAGATCCGGAGATCGTGCCGGCCAATCCATACGTTCAATATCCTCACTCTCTAAGTGCTGTTCGGCAGCTACTGTGCGATGACATGGTGCATTGTCGTCCATGAAAAGGAACTGCAGACCCATAGCGCCTCTATAAAGACGCACATATGGAAGTAGAATCTCGTTACAATAACGGGTCCCGTTGATTGAACCTGCGTCGAAGATGTGAAAGTCTGTACGACTACAAATCATGATGCCTTCCCAAACGAGAACACCGCGACCTCCATACCTGTCCCTTTCAATGATGTTCGAGGGATGATTGCGACTTCCCCGCTCTCTCCAGATGAGTATGCGATGAGAATCGCTACTCAAACTGAATCTGCTCTCATCTGTAAAGAGTACTCGTCCCCATTAATTGTCTCTCCAATTCCGGTGTTCCCGGCACCACGGAGAACGCCTTCTCCGATGGGCAGGCGTTAAAGGTACACACCGTACAGGGCGTCGTGCAAACAGACCACCACCGTGCAGTCTTCTGGCCACGGTAAAACGCGATATCGGTCGTCCAGTCGCCTGCGTCGTGTGTCTAGCGATTTCTCCCGCTGTCTGCCGCCTGTTTCTTCTGGCCTGTAAGACAATGTACCGGTCATCTGCGGGTGTGGTTCCTCGTGGACGACCACTACTGAAACCCCAGATAGTTGTTCCTGTAGTTTGAAATTGTTTCCAAAGTCGTGAAACGATGCTGTGAGCAATTCCGAACTCTGCAGCCACACTTGTCACACTGCGGCCTTCCTCCAACTTCCCAATGATTCGACCTCGGGTAAAAGCATCCAGATGTCGTCTAACAGATTGATTATTCGCCATTTCTCGCTGAGGCAGCAACTCGGTGTGATTTTAATTGCTATACGGCGTGCAATCTCTTTGCCAGAAATACTGATCTTACACCGACAACATGCTTTATACTACTCAGACACTCCCCCATTTTTTGAATAATGTTATTGACAAAATCTCTTATTAAAATATTTATTTGTATGATATTAATATATGTGCAAAATTTCAAAACTATTAAATGAGTAGTTTTTTCAAAAATGTTCCTTTTGTGTTGAAATTTACACTTTTGAGGAATAGTAATTTAAAGTAAAAACATCATACATTTAATTAATACATACCAGAACCATAACTTGGATTGCTCGAATCATCTGCAAGATCATCCTCTTGTCTGCATTTCAGTTGTCTGTTTTTGATTCTAGCTTCTTTGGTTCTTCGTGAAATTGCCTTTTCCGCTTTCCTTATGCGTGCATGATCTGCTTCTTGCAATGCTCGACATGTATAAAATCCAGGTTGAATATTTAATAAATCTAAACCTTTTAATTTGGTAATTAAGCCTTGATTATATATAGATATAGATTCATATACCCCGGTTTTTAAAGTTCCCAATTGTACAAAAACAGTTTTTGGAATTATGGACCATATAACACTATTTAAGCTCTCATTACAATTTTGTGTCTTACCGTGCAAACATCTAGACAGAAGTTCAGGGCTTGAAAGATCTCTAAATACTTTTTTTATGCAATGCATAATTGCAATTGGTAAATTATGTTTATGTTTATATGTATCACCTTTCAGTTTGGACCTATTATATCCACACCACGAATCATCTCCCAAGGGGCATAAACCATGTTGTGGATTCAAATCTGTTGAGATTTTATGAAAAAATATAGCCCAAATAGCTTGTTTCATGGCTGACAAATTTCCCGAGTTGTTTTGAATTGCCAAACCATAGTATCTTTGCAATTTGTCTATTTCTGCATCAGTCAATCTATTACGGCCTCCTAGAGATTTTTTGTCCTCGAGCTTTTTGCCTTTTAATTTTAATTTTAATGCCCTGAGTCGCGTACCCATCCTTTTCTCAACATGTGACCCACACATTCTAATTTTTCAATGTTGACATCTTTATAAGGTTTAGATTCTAAAACTGCTTTGTACGCTTTAGAATCCCCATCACCCAAATACTGCGTATATCTCAAATTGTGTAGTACCTCTGAGCGATTGAAGATACGAAGTGCACCTTCAACTTCCATTCAACCACTATTTCCAAAGTAATTTGCCGAACACTCATCACTATGTAAGTTGCCGTTAAAATGACATGAGCATTTCCTCGATAATATTTCGGCATCAATAACTTTCCCAGTGTCCACACTAACTGCCATAACAACACCATTGAGAGAAGTATGGCCCCTTTTTTGCCACGTACCATCTATAGCCACAGGAACATTTGGGTTACCATTATTAAATGATAGTGTTTCGGCAGCAGCTAATGCCATAGACACTTTTGCTACTTTTTCTGTCGCATTATTTAATGCATACAAAGACTCGTAAAACCGCTTTGGTGGAGGTGGCAAATTCATAACTCCACAAAATACTTTCGCAGCTGCTTCTCCTTTTCCAACTGACCTCATAGCATAAGCAAGTCTAGTATTCACTTCATACACTTTTGTATCTTTTTTTATTAACCACAGTGTTAGTAAACCTGGTATTGAGAAGTGGTTGAATAAGACCACAAAATTCACAACATATTAACAATTCTGTAGCCAAACCCTGAATTTGGCGACCAAACTTAATGTCAATACCTTGTTTTTTACATTTTACACATAATACATGTTGTTTCAAAACACTAGAAAACAGCGGAATGTCAATTATTTCACAAAAGTTTTCAGATGAATCTAAAAATGAAACATACTCATCATTAAACTTACCTAATTTTGATTTTGATGATGAATTCTTAATATACATACTTGCAGGTTGTTCTTGTCCATTTTTCAAATCCTCAGAAGCTGGAGAATCTTTACTTGATACGAATTTTCTTCTTTTAAAAGTTTTGTTGCAAAACCGAGGCATATTAATCAGATATTTTGAATTTTTATCTGATGAAAACTGAAAAGAAATTTGTTATATACAACGAAAAAAAGCAGCACGTGAGTTACCCAGAAGTAAACAAACAGCTACAATTATTCACTTCACATCTTTCCTAGTTTATTTGCCTATCAAAATAAATACTTTTAATCAAATTAAGTTATTTGACGAGGCTGAAAAGTAGCATGTGTCTTTTGTTTTGATTTGAAAGGGGCGTGGCAATCAGCTGTTTTGGGATTTGACAGACGTAAACAACTTTTTAAAAAAATATTAAAAATACTTCTAATTCAGCTAGAACAAAAATATAAACTGTATCAGAAAGAGAAACGGTTGAATTTTATTTTTCAATCGAAATTGAAAAATCGATTTTGGCATCGATTTTCGTGAAGTGACCCCATTAATTTCCATAAATTTAAATAGAAATGAAAAATACAATGATCTCTTTAATAGAAGATACCAAGTTTTAATAGTTTTTGAAATAAACTTGAAAAAAAGTACAACTTATGAATACGATTATTATATTAGAGCATTCACAGGAAAATTTTACCATTATTGACTGTACATTGTAGCATTTGGTGATACTTTTTGAATTAGCAAAAACAATTGATAGGCGGATATTAGGTAGTGTCTTGTAATATGAATTAAACATAAATATATGCAATATAATTTTCATTACTTATATAAACTGACAACCAATTTCATCAATCAAAAGACTGCCAATGCCACAATATACAGTCAATAATGGAAACCACCCTGTACACATTGGAATACAGTAATAATAATGATGTCAGTGATTGGTATCACTTTTTAAATCAGCAATGTCTTTTTGTTGGCCGGAATTGTTCGAAAGTAGTACATGCAAGCCCCACGAATTTTCTTGATTAACACTTCACTCCGGTACATAAGTACAGCAAGTAGAAAAACAAGCACAAATAACTGTCAAATTTTATTTTTAAATTTTTAATGCTTTTTTAAAAACAGAATACAAAAGAAAAAAACTAACGAAAACAAATGAGAGAGACAGAAAAAAACATTTTAGAAAAAGTGAACGGTCATAACCGTAGTAGTTTTCTTGCACACCAATATCCAGTAATCTCGGATTCAATTTTGTGGAGTGCCTTGAAGTGTTGGAGGCGGTTTCTGTTCAATGGCACCATTAAATTATAGAGCTGGTTGTAAGTATGGTCATAAACTCCTATGCAATTTAAATGCTCTCCCAAGCAACCACGGCCTGTCACTAAGCGCGGAGAGGGGCCATCTCATTTCATTGTGGTTTATCCCGTTCAGTATCCAAGTCCTTTTCGACCAGTTCTGGCTTTTAATTTTGTCCAGTATCATGATTGGGAACAGTCAACCTCTGCTGCAGATTTATCTCGAGTAAACATCATTATAAGGTGCAACTGCAGGAAATAGCAATTTGGAAAATTCAGCAGCAATAAAAAGAGTAATTTCTCATTGCAACTTTACTTACTAATATATCATAATTATAAATAAATTCGATCAAAAGTAATGACAGTTTATATTCATATATATATTTACCAATAGATACTATAATATACAAATTTTTCAGATTTTTTAAAAACAAATGAATGAACGTTTATGTAAACAACGTTTAAAAGTTAACTTAATATTACTTCATGCAGAAATATTGAAATACATTGTACGGAAAGCATTTTATAACATGAGGCAGGTGAAAAACTCCCTCCACATAGAATACATTTTGCATTTCTATTCTGAAACTGGCATAAACTGTCGCTGTCTGTCGCTGGGCATATGGCTCGCAGAGCGAGCCTCCATCCCATATCATAGTTGTTAATGGTGCCTGTTGGAGTAGTAGTCCTTGGTGGAGAAGGAACAACCTGATTGGTCGTTGGTACGTGGAGAGAGGGCGGGGCTATGAGGCACTTGGATACGAAGTCAAAGTGGTCAAAAAGTCCATAAGTCCATCCTGGAATGGCTGAAAGGCTGCCTTGTGATAAGACAAGGGAGATGAGTGAACTGGCTCAAGATTGGCTGCCCTGAAGTTATTGAGAGAATTACAGAATGTGTGTGTGGGGGGAAGTTGCCTATGTTTGTGATTTGTGAACTTAAGAATTAAAAGAAAAATAGGTAAAAAATAGAAGTTTAAGAAATATTAAATTTAGCAGGTCAATTGCCAACAGGCAAATGAGGTCAGTTACCGTTACAACGGATTATAGGAGTCAAGGAGCCTTTTGGTATTGTCATGGGGTATATAGTTTTCCAGATTTAGAATATGGTAATTATTAGTGAGAGGTAGTGAATCAAAAAATTTAACAGCAAGTTTCTTAATAAAATTTTTAAATGTCGGTAGTTTAAGAGCTTTGTAAATATAGGAGATTTTCAAATATATATTCGAATGAACAATTATACGAATAGTTTTATTTTGAGATATGTCTAACATTTTTAAATTACTTTTAGCAGCATATCCCCACACAGAACAACCGTAACTCAAAATGGGCCGCAAAACGGCTATGTAGAGAAGTACCTTATTTTCAGTTGTCATTGTGGAATTCCGGCAAATTAGGGGGTAAATTAATCTTAGAGCATTCCGGAATTTGTTTCACGATTAAATAATGTGTTGTTGCCATGTGAGTTTATTATCCAGTAAGTGTCCTAGGTAAACTGTGTTGGAGTGGTGTGAAATATAGTGTTGGTGGTGTTGCAGTTTTTCTTTTCCTTGTGAAAAGTACTGCAACAGTTTTGTCAACATTAAGTTTAATTTTCCATGTATTAAAGTATGTTTCAAGTAGCGTAAGATGATTGTTCAGTGCTTTGGTGATATATTTGAGATTTTTGTGCGTCGCAGCTATGGCAGTATCATCCGCATAAATATTGAGACTGGTTAAGTGGTGCGTAGGTATGTCGTTTATATAGATGTTAAATGTAACACTTGCCCGAGTAAATTACCTTGTGGGGCCCCGATATTAACATTATATGAATTTGAGAGAGTGTCCTTAACTCGATCGAACGCGATCTGAATATCCAGAAGAACAGCTCCAGTTTACCCGTTCATCTGAAATCCAGAAGTAATTCTCAGTCTGAAACTGGCATCACTAGCTCTCATGTTTATTAAAGTTTTGGTTAAATTTTTTACTTAGGTAATTTTAAGTTAAGAACATGTAAGTAGAAGTAATAACATATATCTGAATATATTTCACTCCTAGAAAATTATACTCATTACAATGATTGATTAAATTCATAAACTATTGGTTTTTTGAGCTATTGTTTTTGTTGGTAACTATTAAAAAGACTATAAGTTATGTATTTGCAATTTAAATGTGTTTCATGAAAGTAAGTTTCTATATTCACCTGATTTGTAACTTATAAATATTCTAAAATAATGTTTTACTAAAAAAAGATTCTATTATGACACGTTATTATGTCATACATATAAAATTCAGTTTTTCTTTATAAAAATAAATTCTGGTTGACTCATAAATATGTATTAGAATGCTATTAAAAATGCAAAACTGATTTTGCAAATTTGGGGGGATTTTAGTGTCACAAATGAAAAATTATATTTTAGGAAACTGTACACAAAAAACAAATAGTTTACATTTTAAGATTTTAGTTTAATTTGAAGTATAAACAAAAAATGGAAACATAGCTGCATATTTTATCATAGGCAAGGTGAGCCAAACTTCATTTTGAGCCTAATTATCAAAAATATTTATATCATACTACTAGAAATCGTAGGTTCTTTTCTCTTCAAATGAAAAATTCATCAGTAATCCAGGTACTATGAAGTTACTTCTTTAATGGCTAAAGAGTGTTTTATTCCAAAGACAGCCACACACAACACAAAACAACATAAAAGAAAAGCTAACTATATACATTTAATTTTAATTTGTTAACACCATTTTGATTCTATCCTCGCCAACGTAATCACTATCCCGCTCATTCTGCCATGTTCTCCCACTCCGCCATGTTGTTGACCTCCACCATCTTGTAGACTTCCTTCCTCCTTCTCTCTGTTTTTCTCTCCTCCTCCTTTGATGGCCGCGCCACCTATAAAGATTTTGAAACTTCCGGGCGAATCTTACATGCCCCACCAATGGAAGTACATGCGTCACCTTAAATGACCAGATGCTACAAGAAAGAGGTCACACACACACACAATGTCTAAACCTTAGCTGAAGAGAGAGTGCGCTATCTTACTATGAATATCGAGCTACTCAATAACATTCTGGAATTAGTTCTAAGAGTACACAGGTAAAAATATGCTAAATACGTAAATAAGTCAGTAATAGACGGTTTCTGAGCAAACTATGGAAATTCCTGTTTTAAATGAATACTACAGTTGACATATATGCATATACAACACTAACAAAAAACAATAATAAGAAAAAGTATACGTTATACTCCAAAATAGCTAATATATAAATCAATCAATAATAGACGTTTTCCAAGTAACCTGCAAAAATTTCACTTTTGACTGAATTTGACGGTTATCATATATGCACATACAACATTAACAAAAAAAATAAGCATAAGGATACATTATTCTCCAAAACAGCTCATACATACATCAATCGATAATAGACGTTTTCCAAGTAAACTACAAAAATTTCACTTTTAACTGAATATGACGGTTACCATATATGCATATACAACATTAACAAAAACAAACAAAAAGCATTAATAACAGTAAAGGTACATTACGATTATGTCTCTGCTACTCCTCTTTATTTGCTCCCAGTATAAATGAGGCTTTATCTCCTGGAATGGTCACTTTCGGTTTGGAGCGTCGTTTAAAACAACGTTTCTGAAATTCTATTTCACTTTTCCTCAATTTGCGTACAACTCCCTTCTTCATCCACTCTGAGTCAAAGATTTTAAAGTCTAGGGAACGGTTTTCACCCCTAACCTTCCCGTCCCAGTAGATGTTGTCGTGTGTTCTCAATTTAAATCGAAATCGTTGCCTTATCATTCGATTTTCTTGCGATGATAGTAGTATCTTCACAGTACCATCTCTCTTGATAAAATCCGTCAGTTTCCACGCAAGTTTTCCCATTCCGCTTTTATTCTGTGAATATTCGCCTCTTAAACTCCAGTTCTGGGGTATAAGTACCATGTTGCTTGAGGCTTTTAGATTCACTTTTTGTCGTAACTCGGTAACTCATGTAACTCATTCTGCTTAAATGTTTGCGTTTTCTTTTAGGCAATTTTGGCTTTTCTTCTTCAATTTCATCCTCATCAAAGCCAATTCGCTCTATGCTAAGGATTACGGGATTAAGATCATCTTTATTCTTTATTACATCAACTGATATTTTTTCCTTTTCTTTCACCACAACAACAGATTGTGCTACGGCATATTGATCCGCACTACGCGTCTGAACTTGTTCACCTTTAAACACAAGAACATTCTCGATTGCTTGGGTTACCTCCATATCTTCATCTGACAATTTTTCCTGCTCTTCATTTAACAATTGATTATGCTCGTTCATTCTTTTACATCTTTCTTCTGGTAAACACTTCTGTACTTCTTTCATGCTCGTTTTACGTTCCTCTCGAACATGCCGCATCTGCTCTTTCACAAATAATCTTTCATTCTGCGATCTCATTTCTTCTTCCAAAGCTGTTCTTTCGTTCATTCTTCTTTCTTCTTCCATCTTCCGTCCTTCCTCCACTGCTTTGGCTTCTTCATCAGCCTTGAGTCTATCCTCCACTTCAACCTTGCGTCTGGTCTCACTGCTAAGATTGGATCTCACTTCATTTCCAATGTTGCCTCTATCTATCGACACTTCTATGTCTAGGCATGCTCTTGCGAAATGACCTTCTCCTTCCAACTTTATTAGTTTTTTCTGGGTTTCGAACTCCATTTCGACATCCCTATCCTCTGCTCGAAATCAGCCCGTCTCTTCCTTTCCGCTATTTCCATCTCTTTTCTTTTTCTCTCAGCCAATTCCATTGCTTCTTTTCTTTTTCTCTTAGCCAATTCTATCTCCTCTTTTCTTTTCCTCTCATCCAATTCTATCTCTTCTTTTCTTTCGCGTTCCTCTATAATAGTGTTAAAAATTCTCTACAAAACTTCTCGTCGAAGTATTTACCATTCAAGATAGCATCTCTCAACTCAAACACTCTCATCCCAAGGATATCTTCAACCCCCATTTCCGTAGCCATATATTGCAGGTCTACTTTTGATCCCTTTTTTAAAAATCCCATCTCACCCTATAGTTATCCTAAATCAATCAATAACTCTCTAATTTCAAAACACAACAGTAGGCTTAATTAATCAAGGTGTGTCTTATTTTTAAAAATAAATGTTTTGTATTTCTTTAGTATAAAATTTTCAATTTTATACCTTGGATGCTAAATTTTGCACATATGATAGACCAAAATTAAATTCAACTAAATATTATTACTATAATAATAAGAAAGATTTCTGCTGCATAAAATAATATCTCAATTTTGGAAATTTGTAATTCTAAAGATTCTCATAACTCATAACAATTTAAAAAATATCTGTGTTCATATCATTTTGACAAAATAAATCCAAATAAAAATAAAAGAAAATCAAACTTTTAGCAAAAATAAAAAATCATGAATAATCTAAAACCATTCGACATATCTGATACTTCAAAAAAAATCATATACTCATAAAAACAAGTTCTACTTCGTAGACAAAATATTGTTTAATAGTATTCAAAAGAAAAAAAATAAGTTCTTACACTTTACTCTAATAAAATAAAAAAAATGCACAACGCAGAGCTGCAAAGACAGTTTTGCTTATGACCTAGAACAATCACTCACTTTTATTTATTTTTTCCGTACTCAGCAATGGTTAAAATCCTAATTTCATAAATGAGTCATACGCGTATAGAAGAGGAAATGAATATATGATATATTCTCTTTTTTTAAAAAAACAACTAAATGTTAAGCAATTGAGTAAAATAATGAATAAATATTTCAACAAATAAAAAAAAATGCACATTTCACATAAAAACAATATATATACCCTTTACTTAGATATTCTGCTTAAATGACATTTAATGATTTAATGACATTAAATGATTTAATTCAGCAATATTTTAATACCATAAATCATCCATCAATTTGAGGTATGAATTAAAAACATTCTTTCTTTTCTAGTCATTGATACTTAAAACTCAACAAAATTTTATACTTTTTACAACAATTATATAAACTCATGTTCAATTAAAAATGTATATTTGTATTCTAATACTTTATAAAGTTTCAGATTTGACACAAACAATCCTTGAATTGATGTTCAATAGGAATGGAAATAATATGTACGAATATTTCGTAACGTTTCTGGTGAAACCCAATAACTATCTGAACTGATGTTCAATAGAAATAATACATCTAGTCTTTCCTAATATTTTTTACGAAACACAAATATCTTATCAAACTCTTGGAATAGATGATATAATTAGAGAAGACGTTCTCAATTTAAATCAAAAAAGAAAAAAATGTCTTCTATGGCAGAAAACCAAATTATTTCTCACAGTGATCAATCTCAGTTATAATGAATCACACCGAACAATGTTTTCTGAGGCAGAAAACAAAAAATGTTTCTTACTCTGGGGGTCTAATGAATCAACATACATAAGTTTAACTGTAACTTATTTTACTTTTACTACAATAACATATCATCTATTCCAAAACAAACTACAGCTATTGATAATGCACTCTTTACATTACAATACAACCAATAATAACTTCAATTTGTGAGTGTGGACCCTCTTTCTTACCTGGCATTTTTGATGACATCCTTCCGACTGCGCCACTAGAAATCGTAGGTTCTTTTCTCTTCAAATGAAAAATTCATCAGTAATCCAGATACAATAAAGTCACTTCTTTAATGGATAAAGAGTGCTTTATTCCAAAGACAGCCACACACAACACAAAACAACATTAAAGAAAAGCTAACTATGTACACTTAATTTTAATTTGTTAACACCATTTTGTTTCTATCCTCGCTAACATAATCACTTAACTGCTCATTCTGTCATGTTCTTCCGCTCCACCACATGTAGTTGACCTCCGTCATCTTGTAGACCTCCTTTCATTTTTCTCCCCTCCTTCGATGGCCGCGCCACCTATAAAGATTTTTAAACTTCCGGGCGAATCTTACAATACTAAACCTGAAATAATAAAGACGATGGCTGAGAGTTAAGCCTTAATGCTTATAACATTGTTTAATTTACAGTTTTAAACATTAAATGGTAATTATGTATTATGGCAGCAATAGCTAACTCTATTAATAAATTGCCAAGTGGGCAACCCCAATTTCCTAAGTGTCGTATGTGCTGAATTGGCAACCACGTGCTTCGTTTTATATAATGTCGCCAACAGGTTACGATAGTACCCATTAAATTTCAGAAGATTTTATAACAGGAAATACTAATCAAATTACCCCAAGAGGAAAATCCCCAAAACCTGTTCATCTCAAAATTGGTTTAATTTTACTGAATCAAAGAGATTATCAAGCAATGTAGCTACTTTTTGAAACTACGGATAAAGCACAGCTTGTTGTTAATTTCACAATTCTGCAAGTAAGATACATTTCGTCATTTAGTTACAGTGACTCTCAAAAGAGATCATAAACTTACAAATCTCTATAAAACATATGAAAATTAATTAATCAGAATTGTAAACTCTTTTAAAGTAATATCGGTAACTTGTTCTTAATGGAATAACAAATCCAATTTGTAAAATAAACTATGACTTTTATTAGTTTGAAAAAGTAATAAATAAAAAAGTACTAAAAAACTTATAAAAATTTTTGTGCACTTGAAAATCTCGCGACAGTTTTAATTTTATTTGTATTTTTTATTAATATAGCACTTAGTAGGATATCCTTTAGTGTTCACAATAGATTTTAAACGTATTGGCATTTTAATTCATCATTTCTTTTTATAAACTCTGCATCCATTCTTTTGCGATTACTGCTGTAAGTTAACATTTTGTTTTTATACGTCTTCTTAACCTAACTTCGAGCTCTCTCAAAATAGGTTCTATAGTATTTAATTGAGGTGACTGAGGTGGTGTTTTCCAAACCTGGGGACAGTTACACACCAGAGAGTGAATATTATAGTCGCACTGGTCAGCTACTCGAAGGCTTTTGGAAACGAGCCTCGTAATGCAGTGTTTCTCTAACTATGGGGTGCGCCCTCTGGTAGGGCGCGATAACCTTGCGAAGGGGGCGCGAGCATATGGAAAATAAAAGGTTTAAAAAATAATTTTTTGGAAAGAAGTAAAACAAAATGCTTTCTGACGTAATAAAAAATACACATTAACACTGATATAATTTATATATATATATCATCTGGTGATCATAAAAAATAAAAGATTCCACTTCAAACGCTCATTAGATATTTTTGATCCTATCACCAAATAAAAAAAGACATTTGGTTTATTTTACTGTAATCCCACGATGAGAGATTTTTTTTACGTTTCGTTTAACCCCTAAAATATTACTTTTGATTATCATATATTTGACCTTCAAACTTACTGGTAGGATTCACTCCATCTTTTTCTTTTAAGAAAGTTGTAAATAATATTTTTCTGTTGCTTTTTTTCCATGTTAGTGAGTTTTATGATATATGGATAAGCATATTGAGCATTTTGAAATATTATTTGACTAAGATGTATTTTAAGAGTATTCTGAAACATATAATGCATAATGAAAAATGTTTTACACAATTACTTTTTATAACTGACATCGATATTTTTATATTGAGTACACTTTTAACGTGGGAACGGTCGAATGAGGCACCGAGTCAACCCAGGCACACGAAATCGTTAATTCTGGGAAAATTGTTTATTCGTTAACAGTGACCTTGGCAGTATCCTCCTATTAGACAGTCTAAATGGGAACTAAAATAAATTTGTCACAAATATGCCTTTTTTGAAAGTGGGAAACACTTTTTTACAATCAAGTTACTAGTTTTGATCGAGTCCTCTGCGCGACCACTTTTGTTCAAAAATATTTTCTATGAACGTGCTACACTTTCCCCCCTGAACAATTTTGGGGTTTTGATTACTATGTCGTTCGACTTATTGTTGTTTATAAATGTAAATGAGCATATTATAAAAAAATGGGCATCTATATTATCTCTATTGAAGGAAGTTGAAAATGATCAAGCAATTGAAGAACCTGCTAAAATAAGACATATTAATCAAGATAGCGAAAGTAAAAGTGAGAAAAGTGATAGACATGAAACGCTTGAGTTGAATTGAAATTTTCAAATGCTGCCTAAAGATCTCTCTGAAGAAAACTATGAAGCCATAGTGTAGCACTTATCCTTGTCAAAAAGACACAAGGAAGAAAAAGTTCAAAATGCTACTTGTAGATCATCAAACGACAGCAAAACTACAATAACGTGAACAAAATATGACAGTTTTGCTGGAAAATAACGTTCCTGTATTGTGTTAGCGAAAAATGTCTGTGATTTATGTCCTTTATTAAGGATACGCACATTTGGAACATTTTCTGTACTTTTATTGATTTTTTTCTCAAATTATTAAAGAAAAATGGAAAAGTCCTTGAAAGTAGGTAAGTATATTTTTTCTCTTAATTAAAATATTCACTGGAATTGTGATTTTTATCGTGTATAGTAAAAATAATTATAAAATGAATTATAGTTTAAAAACAAACTAAAAAAACACGCTTTTATAGTGAATCGAATTAAAAATTAAAAAAATAAAAATATATATTACTTAAAAGTAACATATAAAAATTTAATACTTATCTTGTTAATTTGTACGGTTTATAATTATGATCGTATTGAAGTTTTAATGCCAAGTGCATTATTATTGCATTCAATTCATTATTATTTTTTTCGGGGGGCGATAAAAATTATGATTGAAAATTGGGTCGACAGTAGTGAAAGTTTGAGAAACACTGTCGTAATGTTCAACCATGGTCAAGTGACGAGGACAACACCTGAACGGGCATCCCCCTCTCCTAACTTCCACACTACACGCCTGGGGAGGATGATTGAGCTCTCGACAGATTTTACGTGCATCGCGTCCCTACATGGCAGGTCTTTTGCTGTTCTAGGTTCGAACTCATGAAATGCCAGCAACGATCCTGTTGAGGCCTGCGTAATGATGACTGCGAGTATGACGTATGTGTGAAGATGCCTGCGTGCGCACCTGCCAACCGGATTATATATGGTCGGAGAAGCTGAAAGATTTCGGTATTGCTGACGTGGGTAATAACTTGTTTACATCGAAACCCACAATAACTTATGTTACCTTTTTGGTTTTATTAAAATTTTAGTCGGAAAGACTTGGTCCGTCATATTATTTAAACTCGTGACACTCACGAACATTTTTTGGTCCTGTCGGCCCGTGAGTCACGAACTAAAGCGCGATGGATATTTTAAAACTATACAAAGCTAAAACTTCCTTAAAAGGAAGTATTACTAGAATTGCGACCTTCATGGACAACGTGTCCGAACATGTTGACATCACCGAGCTGGAGGTCAAACTCAAGAAAATTGACCAACTCCAGAGGAAAATTGAAGAATTGAAGGAGCTACTTTTTGGATTAGAAACCGCAAAACCAACAGAAGAAGCGGAATTCGAAGAAGATTTATACAAATGTGAAACACATCTGGACGATTTGGAGGTAAGAGTTAAAAAATTGATTAACTCAATTAATGTATCATTGTCTGTGACTGCAGTTGAAAAAAACAAATACGAAAACGGACTTTTGCTCAAACAAAAATTCCACCTATAATACTTCCCACCTTTTCGGGAAAATATGAACAATTTAGTAACTTTAAATCCCAATTTGACTATTTAATTGCAACAAGCGAACAACTGACTCAGTCACAGAAATTGTATTATTTGAATTCCTGTCTATCAAATGAAGTTAAAGAATTTGCCTCCACTTTCGATACATTTTCTTCATTGTATGAAGCACTCGAATCCCGATATAACAAAAGATTGATTGTCGATATTCATGTGCAACAAATATTAAATTTTAAGAAGATAGAACGTGAGAATCCGAAAGAAATTCGTGAAATGATTGATTGCATTAAAAAAAACTTACGGGGTCTAAAATTACTAAACTATGAGCAAAATAATTTATTTAAATAATTTTTATTTTAATAATTTTTATTAAATATTATGCTAAAGAAATTGGATAATGAATCACGAAAAAATTTCGAACTGAGTTTAAAAGCAAAAGATGTTCCCACATCCACGCGAAACCATTCTTTTATCGGTTGAATCCTAGGAGGACCCACTTTTAATCGCAAAATTTTTTTGTCGCTAAATTTTGAGCGATAAAGGTTACAATATGGTAACCCTTCCATTTCATCAAAAAATTTGGATTTTCAAATCACCGAAAAAATGGCAACCCTAAATAAAGTGCAACATTTTTCGCCTTTTCCAAAAAAACGTCATTGACATTTGACTTTGCTGGAGAAGGTTCGCTCTCCACCGGTTGTTGTTAAGAACGGCGTGTGAAAGGAAATTACTTGAAAGTGAACCAGTCGAAAGATAATCGCCACGACGTCGTTCGGAGTGTGAGAAAGGGCACTTGGTTTAGCGAAAGCAAGCTTGCTATAACTATTCTTGCGTTTGACGAGATATTGGTTTGGCAAGAGCATGAATGCGTTTGTGGTGAATGACTTGAAAGTTAATAAGACATGAGGCGGCGATCTAACGATCACAAGTTGGTGAATGAGAATTTTCATAAATTCCTTGCATCCATCGCAAGGGTGTATCCACCAACAGATCATGACGAAATGCAAGCGTAAGGTAAGTGCTTTTTAACATTTTTAAAAATGATTGATTTCATGTATTTCTTCTATTTTATCTTTGCGAAACGCCCCTTTCGTCCTTTTTTAAAAATGTAAATCATACTGTACACACTGGTTTTAGAATGCTTTTTTAAAATAAATTTCATTGCTTTCTCCGTTTTTTTCTTTATATGATAATTTAATGTATTTATTCGATTTCATCTTTGCGAAACGCCCATTTCATCCCCCCTTCTCCCCCTCCGCTGACGCATGCGCTTCCCAAGAGTTTTTCGTCATTGACGCATTTTTGAAAACCTTCAATTTGGCGCTTTTTGGCGAAAAATTTTTGGCGCCAAAAACAGCAGTGGGTCCTCCTAGGATTTTACCAAAACCAACCTTTTAATGAATCAATCTGTTGAAAACAAGAGTTGCATAGTTTGTAAGGATAAAACTTTACATCCGATATTTCGATGCAAAAAGTTTCTAGAATTGAACCCCGAAAAACGATTAGATTTAGTCCGTCTGCATAAGTTATGTGAACTGTGTTTGCGGGAAAACCACAAAAGGATGCAATGTACTTCGACGTATGTGTGCCCATGTGGCAAAAAACATTCTCGCTCCCTCTGTACTGCGGCAATAGATGACCGAAGAAAATGGGTTATTCCCTCTGCCGAACTTCCAGTACTAACTAACCCGGAGGACCGGGAATCGAATGTGGTGGATTCTTCCACACAGAACACAGTTTTGAGTAGCACTGCTTCTCAACATAGAAAGAACGTGTTAATATCGACTGGTAGCGTTTTCTTACGAAATAATGAAGGCCGAGAACTAAAATGTCCCGTCATTTTTGACTCAGCGTCTAACATTAATATTATATCCAGAAAAATGTGTGATTTTCTTGGTATTGCAATAGAAAAAATAAATTCCTCAGTTTCAGGACTCAATTCATTAAAACAAAACTTAAAGGGAAAAACTAATACTTTAATTTCTAATAAAAGTGGTACTTTTAGAGAAAACGTAGAATTTTTTGTGACTGAAAAAATTACCGGGTTGACACCAAGTGTTACGATAGATGTTTCGGAAATAAAAATTCCTGAATTTTTAGAATTATCAGATCCCTATTTTTACGAAGCTAAGGAAATTCACACTTTACTGAATGCGGATATTTTCTTTAGAATAATTAAAGATAACGTATATAAAGTAAATAAAGAATTGTTGTTTAGGGAAACTGAATTTGGATGGATTGCTGGAGGACGACTCCAGGGAACCAATACTAATAACTTTTCATGTTACTTTCTTAAAGATAATGATTCGGTTGATGAGATACATTAAAGCTGTTTTTTGAGCTCGAATCCCTTGGCATAAAAGATGACCCTTGCTATCGGAAAGATGACCAAGCTATGAATATTTTTAAGGAAACTGTACAATATAATAATAATCGGTATGTGGTTGAATTACCTTTTCGTAAACATTAGAACGAATTGTCGAATAACATTTCTGTGGCAAAGCAAAGTTTCCAGAGTTTATGGCGAAGGTTACGAAGAGATAAACCCTTTACACTCAATACAAAGAAACGATTCAAGATTATTTGAATCAAGGAATCATAGAAAAAGTCAATGATACTGAAATTAATGTACACAAACCAATGTATTACTTACCACACCAAGCGATAAAAAAGGAGGGTCGTGTTACTACTTCTACTCGTATTGTTTTTGATGCAGCTTCACACCAAGCTAACGAACTATCACTGAACGATTGCTTGTGGCCTGGACCTAATTTGAATCCTAATCTTTTAGATGTTTTAATTAATTTCAGGCTAAATCGAGTTGCAATATCATCGGATATTCGTCAGGCTTTTCTGCAAATTTGCTTGGCGGATAAACAAAGATTTTGTACGGTTTTTTTTATGAACAGATAGTAATCCACGTATTGGGGAAAAGCTCACTTTGCAAGTTTATAGATTTAACAGGGTGATATTTGGAGTTAATTCTAGTCCATTTCTACTAGCAGCAACAATCAAATATCACATTGAGAAATATAACGAAATTCATCCCATAACTGTACAACATTTAGATTCTTTCATGTATGTGGATGATTGGATTACGGGACAGGATACTCGAAAGGAAGCTCTTTTAATGTCTCGCCACGCTAAGAATATGAAAGAAGCAGGAATGGAGATGCGAAAATGGATCAGCAATGATACCGTTTTAATGGCTCAGTGGGCGGCTGAAGGTTTCGACACACATCCTATGGATGCATCCATCAGGTTAGGAACAAACAAAACAAAAGTATTAGGTATGGCTTGGCAAACTCTAGATGACTGTCTGACGTTGGATACTAAAGGTTTGCTGGAATTAGTTTCGATAAACGAAAATACTAAAAGATTTATGTTACAAACAATAGGGAAGATATTTGATCCCCTGGGATTGCTCTCGCCCTTTACTATAAGAATAAAATGTCTCACATACAAGAACTTTGGATAAAAAAAATAACTTGAGATGAAATTTTACCCCCAAAGTTAAAGGAAAAGTGGTTAATTTGGTGTAAAGAACTGCCCCTATTAGATAATCTTAGAATTCCAAGGTTAGTTCTTGATTCAACGAATGATGAGGTAAGTGACCTCATTGAAATTCACATATTCTGCGATGCCTCTAAACCCGCTTATGGTGCAGCAGCTTACGTGAAAGTAAGAAAACAAAATGAAGTGCTCGTAACCCTCATCACTTCAAAAACGAGGGTGGCACCCCTGAAAGCAGTTACTTTGCCTCGACTTGAGCTCCTGGGAGCTTTAGTAGCAGCTCGATTGAGTTCAAGGGTTCAAGAAATCGTCCGCAAGAAAAAGGAGTGCAAAGTGTTCCACTGGATAGACTCCAAAATAGTCCTATTCTGGTATAAAGGCTCTTCTAAAAGATGGAAACAATTCGTGGCTAACAGAGTGCAGGAGATCTCCAAGCTAACTGATCCTGATTCTTGGTTTCATTGCTCAGGACAAGACAATCCCTCAGATTTCTTGTCTAGGGGACTTAGTGTTGATACACTTATTTCCAACAACAAGTGGTGGACTGGTCCAGCCTTCCTAAGAACTGACGAACTCCCCAAAACTGTCTCTGAGTGCCCGGAACTGAATGAAGTAGATTATTTGCCTGAACTAAAATCAAAGGACTCTAAAGAACATACTGTATTGACTTTAAACTTTAATCAAACTTTTTTGATCATTTACTTTCTCGTAGTAATAGGTTTCTAACTATCGTTCGAGTGTTAAGTTTTCTTTACAGGTTTCTATTTAACATTAGAAATCCAACTAACAAGAAAACGGGACCTCTTACTTCAGATGAGATGGAGGAAGCAGAAATTTATTTAATGAAACAAGTTCAGCTTAGCTCATTCTATAAGGAAATTAGAGCTATGCAAAATGGTGATGATATTTGTAATAAAAGTAAGATTTTAAATTTATCTCCATTTTTAGATAAGGGAATCATTCGAGTAGGTGGAAGACTGAAAGACTCTCGACTTCCTTATTCGAGTAAACATCCTATATTGCTTCCTGCGAAAAGTAAACTAACTATAATTGTTAAATACTACCATGATAAATATTTTCATCTTGGGCCCCAACATTTACTTTATCAGGTTAGACTTAAATATAGGCCAATTCACGGGCGAAATATTTGCAGAAAAGTTGTGCATAACTGTGTAATTTGCTTTAAATTTAATCCTAAAATTTGTTCTAAAAAAAATGGGCGATTTGCCAAAAGAAAGAATAACTCCCGATAAGGTCTTTAATTCAACTGGAATTGATTTGTGTGGACCCTTCTTTATCAAAAATAAATATCAGAGGAAAGGTCCTGAAATTAAAGTTTATGTTTGTATATTTATTTGCCTTGTAACAAAGGCCATTCACTTAGAGATAATCAGTGACTTAACTTCGCAAGCTTTAATACTGCCTATTGAAAATTAAATGTGTATAGTTATTTATGATATTAACTTGGAATTTATTGTTAGAATTTTTGGTATTATTTTGTGTATCAAATTACTTATACTCTGTATTTTATTATTTGAGAACGTAAGCTATAATTCTCTCTCTGCTGAAATTTGATATTCACTTAATATTTATTAGTATTAATTCATGTTTAAAATTTATTGCTTATTTTTTGTTAAGATACAAATTGTTAAGTTCTTGCATATGGACATAGCAAGGGGCTGGGCGGGATGTTGACGCCTGCGTAATGATGACTGCGAGTATGACGTATGTGTGAAGATGCCTGCGTGCGCACCTGCCAACCGGATTATATATGGTCGGAGAAGCTGAAAGATTTCGGTATTGCTGACGTGGGTAATAACTTGTTAACATCGAAACCCACAATAACTTATGTTACCTTTTTGGTTTTATTAAAATTTTAGTCGGAAAGACTTGGTCCGTCATATTATTTAAACTCGTGACACTCACGAACATTTTTGTTAGCGTGACAACTATGCTACCATGGCCACCAATTACACACAAAAAGCGTATATTAAAAGCAGTGTGCTTGGGCTCTTATCTTGATAAAATATGAAGTCTTCACCAACACCTAAATTTGGAGCAGGTAATTTCAAGTTGTTAGAGATCTCACGATTTCTAATACCATCAATGAAAATCAAATTATCTAATCCTAAAGCTGACATGCCTCCCAACAAAAGAATATCTCCATAATTCACTCTGTTCCAACTAAATTCTTAGGGTTAAGTTCCTGGTTTATTTTTCTTTACACTATTATAAAACCTGCTGGAGTCATAAATGTTGAATTTGCTCATCTGCAAATAGGAAATTATTCCAATGTGTGTTTCAGACTTATTTATCAAGGATTTAGCAAAGGAAAGTCTAAGTTTTTTTTCTGTTTTTCATATTTACAAAAACTTTTCTTTGAGCACGATGCTTCTGTAATCTGACTAATATAGTACTCTTCAACCAATTTCAGATGAAATTGGGGAACAATGGTGAATCTTTCAGCTAATTCTATAGAAATTTTCGCAGACTCAAACAATGACTTGATAAATTTACTAACAATAAATCGAAGCTTGCGTTAAGTAAACGATTTTAAACATTCGTTTCTTGACTTCTTTTCAATTCTATTTTATTCTTTAAAAAGCTTTATCATATACTGCTCCATTGAATGAGGAACACTTTTCCAATGTTTTGAATTGATTTACCTTTACTAATATGAACAATAACCAATTTTCAATAATTTTTTACCTTATAGAACACAAGCCATTTTTATAGAACAATAATAAACCAGCATATTTTTTAAAGAAAACAAGCGAAGATTTAAACGAAAGTTTTTTTGTACGTCACGGCAATGACGAAATAGAAAAAGTAACAAACGATATCTTTATTAAAGAAATTCATTTAAAAGTATTTTAGTGTACTATTACTTTAGTGACGCAAATACCCTCCACAACAAAATCAAAATCATCCACTCGTAGGCAAGGGAAACCAAATTGGCAACCATGCATATAATGAATCTGCACATATGCGAAATTTAATCTCAGGCTAAAGTAAGATTCCTACAAATTTCTAAGTGAGCACTTGATGTATTTCAACATGAACTGATGTTGAAAAAATGCTTTTAAAGTCTACTTGCATAATATAAACTGGCATTTCTCTTAAAGAACTTCTTTTTTCATGCAGTTTCAATTTTACTACGAGTTCTACAGGAAAGGAATATTTCATCATTTAGCTATGCAATCTAAGTAACAAATTAACAGGAACTCATACTAAAAAGTGAATGTTTATAATCTTAAGAGGTGTTGGAAACTTAAATTCTTCTTAATATGACATTTTAAAGATTTTTACATTTTCAAATTGTATAGATTTTAACCTTTCTAAAACTACCTTACTTTAACCTCTAGGGTAATTAGAAACCCTTAAAACCTATTTTTAAGTAATAATTGAAACTGGGCCATGCCCATTTAAATGGCAAAAAATATAAACAAAGTATTTTGTTTTTGCTTAAAAGTTGAATGAATGATGGAAATTAAAACATTTAATGCAGGATTGCTTAAAAAGGGTTTACACGGTGGTACACAAAATTCAAATGAAAGTGTAAACAACGTAATAGGGTCTCGTGTATCGAAGAAAATATTTGTATAAATAGAAGTATTACGTATATCATTGGGTACATATAATGCAAATTCATCATTCCATATGGGAAATGTATCAAAACCAGGAATTGAGACAATTTAATATTGAGCTGGTGATTACACGGCACAGGCAATGGAGCTCCTCGACAAACAGAGGCTGTTAAAGACTAAATCAGTGATTCCCAAAGTGTTCTATATCGACCCCCAGGGGTCTATGACGATTTTCAAGGGATCCACATCAGTGAAAAAATAATTTGGACATTCTAAACCAGATCGTGACTTTAATTTTAAAAGGAAATTTAATCAGGTGAAAGCTAGACACTTATTTAACGAATAAATTTACTAAATTTAATGAGGTTAACTTAGTTACAAAGCGACAGCGTAAATTTTATTAAAACAATGACCACATTTCAGCCTTTCTTGCCAGAATTAAGCTATAGGAGTATAATGTTAGACGTCGCAATTTTTCCTAGTTTATCCATTATCACAATCTGCCAGGAAAAAGAGGTTTTAACCAACGTTCAACATTTAAATGCTCTTTTTAAAATTTTTAAATTAGGTTTGAGAATGTTTTGACTATGATAATACCCCAGTTGACAATGAATTCATATGGTAACATTGAAAAAAATGTATAATTATATATACATGAATTACGCCAGTGCTTCTCAAAGTTTCAATAGCTGTGACCCAATTTTCAGTCATAATTTTCTTCGCTCCCCCCTCCCCATCCAACAAATGATAATGTATTTAATTCAATAATAATAATGTACTTCGACGTAAATCTTCAATACGAATTTAATAACAAACCGTACAAATTATCAAGATGAGTAATACATTTTTTATATAATTCTATATATGACAAGCGCATGGAGTCACTGGTTATTGTTAAACCAGTTCTTAGCTTGGCATTGTTAAATTAATTACCAAACAAAGTGTTCAATACCGATACATTTATAAATATACTAGCCGTTACCCACCCGCTTCACTGGGTATTTTCACGATGTTGTATATATGTATACTGTTTACATATATATTAATTATTGATATCTAGCATTAAGAATTCGATTGTATTGAAAAATATATTTATAGCTGTTACACTCTCGCCGTTTGATATAAAAAGAACATAAATTAAAGTATCTAATTTCTATTTATATCTAAAATAGAAGTAGAAAGGTTTTTTCGCTCACTTAACCTAATAATCAAGTGGATTTCCACAAAAGCAACTTTCAGTGAATCTCTACTCCATAAAATAAACATGCAGGCTAAAATTTAAGTCTAAATCTAACAGAGCAAAAACGGAATTTTTATCATCAATACCTCGTTGACAGCATTCTTAGCGGATTCCAATTTAACAAAAGAATATATTATATCAGAAGAATGTATTATATATTATAAAAATATATATATATATTATATCAGTGTAAATGCGTATTTTATTTATTATGTCAGAATGTATTTTGTTTGCTTCCTTTCAATAAATTAATATTTTTAAATAATGTTTTATTTTCAACGTTTCGATATGCTCGCGCCCCCCTCGATGGTTTATCACACCCCCTTAGGGAGGTGCACCCCACAGTTTGAGAAACGCTGAATTAGGCAATAGGAATAGGTAATAAGGAAGATCTTAAAGTAAAATTTAGAGACTTAGTCAGCAATTTTGTTATTTGCTGTTATTACCTGTTATTTGTCGCAAATTATGGAATACCTCGAAAAAGATTTTAATTGTTTTACCGATTGAGAGAGAGCGCTTGCCAATCTCCAAAGCAAAAGATAAAAAAGAAAAGAATGAAAACTATTAACGAAGGAGATATTTAAGGTTAAATCTGACAAGGTTGATACCAAATGTTGAAAATTTGTTATTGCATCCCCAGATGCATGCCTCATACTAAAAACCTTTTTAGTTGCTCGATTATTTTATGTGATACTTATTTTATGCATTAACTAAAATTTAATTTAATTAATTAACATGTGTTTTCTTAAGTTGTAAACATTGTACTTCACTACAGTTATAAATTTAAATCTTTTAAAGTAAGTAGCTATATGTGTCTGCTGTCAAAAAGATATTCAAGTGGATGAATTTGCAAAAATTTGATATTAAGTAAGTAGAGGTCTAAACAATACCGAAAACCCCCGCAAGGGTCAATGAGGCCAAAAAGTTTGGGAACCTCTGGGCTAAATACTCATACAAAAAAAAAAAGGAATTTAGGAAAGAAAAAGACTTAAAAGGAAGGGAGGTGATGATGAGATTAAAAAAAATGTAGATCATTTGGAGTATGGGGAGGAATGTTTTAATAAAAAAAGTTAATTATGCATTAAAGTTCATTTATCTCAAATGTAAATTTTTGATGTTCGATGTACTATTTTTGGGGAAATGTTCACAGGTATGTAAGTTTCTTTTGACATACTTATAGTAATGGCTAATACACTGCTGGCCAACGTAAATGCAACACCAAGAAAGACAAGAGATAGCACAACAAAATTTATTTTGTAGATAACATGTTGACCAAGTATGAAATGATTAAATTTATAGACTTCTGTGAAGTGTGGTTCCTGCCAGAATCAGTAGAAAGAG
>BMAU01006649.1:0-34877 GCA_019973935.1 Trichonephila clavipes
ACAGTTCTTATGCGGGAGGTGGGGTTGAGTTGTCCTTTTAGGAAGTTTCCCCCAACTGACACCTGTGGGATTGGGAATTCATCATATATATATATATATATATATATATATATATATATATATATAGTAAAAATGCAATTTTTCTCAAAAAAAGTTATTTTTAAATCTACATATACTTTTTTCTCAGAATCTACTGTATTAATTCACCAGCAATTTTAACTCCATATTACTGATATATATACACAAGTGAGCTTTTCACGACATTTTATGAAATATTTGGCCATAGACCAGATGACGTAACAAAAAATAACAAATTTTAAAAGTTCGCGCTGAAGGTACATTAAAGTATGCTAAACATATATATTTGAAAGATCTCTCTTCAGTATAAATATAAATTTTTATTTATTGTACAGACAACTTTTTAAGCTTTAGTTTTTAAAAAGTTAATCCATAAAAGTTACATAGATGTCTATTGTGATTTTTTGTCGTTGCATGTACAGTTTGTTACATTGATAAAAATACATATATTTCATATTTAAAGACAGGATGGATGGATTTGTAGATATTCATTTTTCGCATTTTGTAAAGTAATTCAAATGTATAGATTGTATTTCTTTTTTTCATGCAGTTTTTAAAATATTTTACAATAAAAATGAATATAATGTGCCCTCCTACATGCATTACCCCACTGAAAACTCGCAGTGTAATTCAGAACAATGTTTGATATGAGATCTTGCAAAAGAGCCATATGGTAATTTTTATGTTCATTAAAATTTAAGGGTGTGTAAATAAAATGAAGGAAAGATGAAGTACAAAATACAGATATAAAATTTGGAGATGGGTGTAGAAATGTTGCTGAGATGCAGAGATCACATCAATTTTAAAAGACGACATTCTGAGCGAGCCTCTTCAATATCCATTTATTAGTAAACAACTGTTCGGGTTGCGCGAGAAAAGTAGTTACATGTATATTACTCTTTAGTTAAAGTCGGATTGGGTTAAATCATTTACAATTAATGCTGGTTTGTGGTGAGTAATTAGTTTTTTTTAAATAAAAATATTGATTTTTTTTCGCAATGGCTAAGTTACCACTGTTAGTGTGAAGCATTAATGTAATACACATATTAACAGACAAAAATATGCTTTGAACATTAGAAAGACGTGGAGAGTATTGACTTGTATTTACAGTATCAAAGCACTTCACGAATTTCTTTTCATCGAAATGAAAACAAATTTAAAGTAAGTTATAATGTAGTTTCATACAATAACAAAGAAGTCGGTCTCTTTCGTTTAAATGTCTCTGACGGTTATCGGTGTCGCTAAAGACCCACCGTATATAAATGGCTGAAAATACATTTTTCTTATCGAGGTGTATAGTCCTCGCGTTGTTATTTAATTCCTACTATTAGACCACACCCTCTATTTATTTATTTTTCTTGAGGTAATTTTCAATCGTTAAAAAAATACATTCTAAAACGCTCAATTGATTTAAAATTTTATATACACTGCTCAAAACAATTAGGGGAGCACATGATTTTAACAAAAGTAAGCAAAGATGTATACCAATAAGTAACATAAAATAAATCATCCATAATGTAAAGCCTACCAGGAAACGGAAGAAGAAAACTTTATATGCAAATCAAAGTTCATGACGTCAAAAACCAGAAAAAGGAGATAAGGGCAGAAATCGTGATGTTGCAGAAACGTCTGTTTTATTGCCGTAACTGTGAAATTCGATTGCGCAGTAATTTGTTTTTGAGACAAGGTTACTTGAGAATGTCTCAACAACGTAATTTACCGGAATCCATGGCATGGCGTGTTATACGCAGACTGGAATCCGGGCAAACACAACGTAGTGTCGTGGACGCTGTTGGAGTCGCCAGAAGTGTTGTTGCAAGGCTGTGGAATCGATTCCAAGAAACAGGAAATGTTAGACGTCGACCAGGGGCAGGTCGTTCACGCGCCACTACATCAACTGATGACCGGTATATACAGTTAACAGCCCGTCGAAACAGAACAGAGAATGCTACGCAGCTGCAAAGTAAGTTGCTCTTGGCAACAGGACGAAGGATGTCCAGCCAAACAGTACGTAATCGGCTTCATGAGGGAGGGCTCTATGCACGTAGGCCAGTGATCGGCATTCCGTTGACCCCAAGCCACCGTGCGGCCCAAAGAAGATGGGCTGCTTAACATCGAGATTGGGAGCAACATGATTGGAGACAAGTGCTGTTTACAGACGAATCCCGATTCAGTCTAGAGTGTGACACTCGACGTTTTCTTGTATGGAGGAACAGGGGCACTCGAAATAACCCCGCATTCGTTCGTAAAAGGTCACAATACAGAAGATCTGGTTGGATGGTATGGGGTGGAATCAGCATAGGTGGACGTACGGACCTGCATATCATTCGGAATGGCACTTTGACGGGCCGAAGGTATGCAGACGAGATACTTCGACCTCATGTCATCCCTTACGCTGGAGCCATTGGAGATTCCTTTGTTTTCCAGGATGATAATGCCCGACCGCATAGATGTCGTTTGGTGGAGAACATGCTTGAAGCTGAAACAATACAGCGTATGGAATGACCAGCGTGCTCTCCTGACCTGAATCCAATCGAGCATGTTTGGGACATGCTCGGACGACGCATTGCTGCGCGACCAAGGCCGCCTGCTACTGTCCGAGACTTGGAGATTGCACTTCTTGAGGAGTGGAACAGTATTCCCCAAAGTCTGATCGATAACCTCATCGCATCCATGGCAAACAGGTGTGCAGCAGTCTTAGCTGTTCGAGGAGACCACACGCCCTTTTAAAACTCATGCATCATGTCTAAACAGTACCTTTTTTTATCGTTTATATGTAACCAAATTGTTGCTCTAAATCATCTTTTCATGTTTTTCTTATATTTTCAAAGAATGAAAGCTGAATTCCAAACTTTTACGCCTTTTTTCTGTATTGCGCATTGATACGCGTGTACTATACATTGTATGCCAATACGTGGCTGTCTCACACGATTTTCTTCACTTTTTTGCTTGCTCCCCTAATTGTTTTGATCAGTGTACATGATTATTTTGCATGACAACACAATAATTTAATTATTTTTAATAAAAATTAATTGATTAAAACTATTTATTCAAATAATTACATATACAACCACGTTGGCATAATTTTTGGCGACTTAGGGACCCTTTTAGTGACTTGTGTCAAAACTTGAAAAGTTTTTCTTTTTCTCAAGTGTTAAAGTTTATATACGCAATTGTTTTGGGTGACACTACGATTCTTTAGTGATAATTAATAAATATTAATTACTACTTAATGTTGAGGTTCTGTAATATGTATATACATATTTATATTAATTTTAACTATTTAATAAAAATTAGCTAAAGTAAAAGTTTTCTTTGTTGATATAAGTAGGAATTGACTGAATTTTTTATATTACTTGTTTTACCTCGAAAACATACGAATATACTCCATTAAAACGAATAATGATTCATTTTCATAAAAATAAGATATTTAATGAAGGTGCGATATCCGTACTATCACATACTATACAATGGTAAGTTTTATTTGTACTGTATAGGAAAAATAATAATAATGACATCTGATTCTTACAAACATGAAAGTTCGCAATGGATTATCTCAAATATCATACCATAAGAATATACTGCAAATATTTTTCTATCGAAAATGATATGGTTGATCCACAAGGGTCAAAATTGCCTAAAATAATCTGTTTTGTCTATTGTGTGAATGGAGGAAAGTGGAATTACAGAGAAGAATGGAGAGAAAAATGAGTGATATAAGAAGAATGGGATTTTTTCTCATGTGTATTTGTTGATGGAGCTGTGTCTTAACAAAAAGTAATGAAAATTTGTTCCTTTTAGAACAAGATTTATGTTTTCAATAACAACGACGTAGGATTGTAACAATATTCTTAATATCGTCTATCAATATCAAACGTTTTACTTTTGCTTATTGCAAAATATTAAATTACGGCTACGTTAAATTTTAATTCAAATTACTTTCAGTTGGCTCCAGTAGATGTCAAAAAATCTCTTTTTGTCACTAAGAACTCTCACTTCAGTATTTATCCATATATGTTATTATTTTGCCATTGAATGATTAACGTTTCTAGTTAGATGTTTAAAACATTTTGAACACGTAATATAATATTAAAAGTTGATAGGGCTATCGCTATTCTTTATTTGGTCTGTTCTTCTTTTGCAACAGAAATGTTCCCAAGAAAGTTGATATCAAGAATAGATATATATACATATATAAATTGCCTTTTTTTTTTTTTAAAAAAAAATAATTTTTATGTAATTTACTTCATATACAGTTTGCATGAACAAGAAACAAACAGATTCCTATAGTGAAATTTATGAAAAAAAATTAGTTAATAAACTGATATTTACACACTTAGAATACGCTTATTTAACTTAATTTTAAGGGCGGTGTAAAGAATAAAAGAAACCTGAATATTATATATATAGATGAGATATTCATCTAAGTATTTTTATTATATTTTCATTTAAATATCAGTTTTATAAAACTACATATTTTACGAAGTTATGCTCCAAATTTTTCCTTTTACTTTTGTAAAAAAATAAAAGCAGTTTCTTTTAAATGAGCAAACAAACCATTTAGACTTTAAAAAACACGTAGATTTTTTTTTATCAAAACTTTTTTATATCCATGATAATTCACATTATCATTAATCAATAGCAATAATTATTACTAAGCCATTTGTTTGTGCTTGAAACAATTAGTAGAATGCATGGCATTCTAAACTTGTAACACTAATAATTTCGTTGGACAGATACAAAAACAAACTGTTTTATGCTACTTTTAATTACCACAGATCTACTTTTACACTGCTGTTTTTAAAAATTGCAATACCATGAAGGAATCAACATAATTAACTGACATTTGCAGCAAATATCAATTATAAGATTTTACGTAAAAAAAAAGGAATCAGAGCCCCCGCGCATGTGTGGCGTGCGCAGCGCCTTTTGAACTGAATTTGGAAAGGCATAAATATAAGGACTGTGGAGGGACGTAGTTAATGATTATTTGTTATTGGTGAACGTTTAGTCAGACCTAACTATGCATCCACGACGAAATAAGGAGAAAATCCAAATATTACTTGACTTTAAGCGGGGAAGGATAATCAGCCTTCAAGAAGAAGAAATTTATTTTTGCTCCATAGGAGCTCGTGTGCAGGGGAACAATTACACAGTGATGCGAGTTTGGAAGCTGTGGATCTATGAGCACCAAACAACTCGAAAAACTAGTCGTGGACAATGGAAGGTGACGTCAGTGCGTAACGATCGACACATGTTCCGCATAGTGGTGAATGACCGTAAAGTTTCCTACAGGAAAATATCAGCACGTTTGTCTACTGCTACAGGTGTACTAATATCAGCTTCGTCAATTCGTCGACGTGTGCTTCACCGTGAATTGCGTGCAATGGTGCCTTTAAACACAATCCCCCTTGCGGCAAACCGTCAACGGCTGCGTCTACAATGAGCTGATGAGCACAGAGCCTGGCAAGCTGATTGGCAACAAATTATACTTTCAGATGAACCTTGCTTCAATTTGTGGGACCATGATGGCCACATTCGTGTTAGACTCTATGCCGGTGAGCGCTGCCTTCCTGAGTACGTTATCGAGCGTTATAGTGGAGTAAAACCTGAAGTTATGGTTTGGAATGCTAATTCCTATCATAGACGATACAATTTTCTACGATTTGAGGGTAATTTCGATAGCAACAGGCCACGACCGTAAAGTGATACAGCGTGATTTAATTTCCTTCTCTTATGGCATCCCTGCAGCAATCTTTCAGCAGGATAATGCAGGCCACATGTTGAAAAGACTGTTTGAGACTTATGTTCAGCCCAACACATAGAACTTCTTCCTTGGTCTGCTGATTCACCGGCTATGTCACCAATTGGGCAGGTGTGGGGGTGGTTGATCGTCGTCTCGCTTTTGATCCGAGACCTGCAGCTTCAAAAGACGAACTTTTGCTGCGCATACAAGCAATTTGGAGTTCGCTTCCACAAGCAGACATTCAAAATTGGCAGCTCTAAACCTTTTGGGTGATCTCGATTCTGGGGAGTAAAGTAAACAAGACATTCAAAATCTGTTTGACTCCATGACATATCTTATAGCAGCACTTATCGCAGCGCGTGGTGGCCACACCAAATACTGATTTTGGACACTTAATATTATTATTTGACTTTGAAAATTTCGTAATTTATTTGTACTACTACAAGTCATTTGTACATTTAATTTCTTCTAATTCTGGAGACTCATTCATGGTCTTGATTTTTACAAACAACAGTTTAAGTTCTTGCATATTCAATTCACAAAGAGCGTAGCGCGCGCAGTAACACTTAAAATTAAAATATTCCTACAATTTTATTTTTAACTGCATTATTATTTTATATAGAAATATAAAAATATTCCTCGAGATACTAATTTAATTCTACAATTAAACTTATTGCACTTTGTAAACAATTATTTTTAGTACAAATATTTCTAAATTTATTGGTATAATAAATGACTTTAGTTATACTTTGAATTTGAAGTAAGTAAATAATTTTAAATAAAAGTATTAAAATTTTTTTACAGGGCTACGTTACCACTATTACTCTGAAGCATTTATGTTATACATATTAATAGATAGATAATAATATGCGAGATTGATTGATTGAATATTAACGTCACACTGTTTAGCCACACGAGGTCTTTTGGTGACAGAACACGTAATTTTGTACCATGGTCAAGTGACGTGGACGACACCTGAGCTAGCACACCCTCTCTTAACTATCACACCAAAGGGAGGATATTTCTGCTCTAGACAGATTTAACGTGCATCGCTGCCCTACACGGAGGGTCTTTAGTGGTACTGGGCTCGAACTCGTTACAAGGCAACCACGACCCGACACCTATACCACTCGGCTACTTCGGCCACAAAATATGCTCAGAAGGTTAGGAACACATGAAAAGTATTGAATGGTATTAGTAGCATCAAAAATCTGCATTTTTTTTCTTTTTACCGTTATGAAAATTTTAAAGGAATTATTATATTTTCATACAGTTTCAAAGCAGTAAGTCTATTTAATTTAAATAAGTCAGCGTCTTCGTGGTGTGACTAAAGACCTTCTAAGTACAGAGGAGGCGAAGCAAAATTTTCTCGAGGATTATAATCCTAAGGTTTTTTTTAGTAAAGGGTGTTTTTTAAGAGGTATAGAACTTTAAATTGCTATAAAGCAACGACATATTATTCGATTGACATTAATTTTTTTTATTCAAATATAATCTTGTGGCATTACATTTTAAATATGATTTCTGGCATATGACTGCCATGGCTGGCTCGGATGTAGTCCAATTTGGACTTCCAATTTTCGATGACTTTTTCCAACATTTGTGGCCGTATATCGGCAATAACACGGCAAATGTTGTCTTCCAAATGGTCAAGAGTTTGTGGCTTATCCGCATAGACCAATGACTTTACATAGCCCCACAGAAAATAGTCTAGCGGTGTTAAATCACAAGATCTGGGAGGCCAATTCACAGGTCCAAAACGTGAAATTAGGCGGTCATCAAACGTGTCTTTCAATAAATCGATTGTGGCACGAGCTGTGTGATATGTAGCGCCATCTTGTTGGAACCACAGCTCCTGGACATTATGATTGTTCAATTCAGAAACGAAAAAGTTAGTAATCATGGCTCTATACCGATCACTATTGACTGTAACGTTATGGCCTTCAACGTTTTTGAAGAAGTACGGGCCAATGATTCCACCAGCCCATAAAACGCACCAAACAGTCAGTTTTTCTGGATGTAACGGTGTTTCGATATACACTTTTGGATTAGCTTCACTCCAAATGCGGCAGTTTTATTTGTTGACGTAGCCATTCAACCAGAAGTGCGCTTCATCGCTAAACAAAATTCGCTTATGAAAATCGGGAACAACGGCAATCTCGTTTTGGGCCCATTCGACGAATCTACGCCTTGCTTGATCATATTTAAAATGTAATGCCACAAGATTATCTTTCGAATAAAACAAATTCATGTCAATCGAATAATACATCGTTGTTTTATTGCTATTTAAAGTTCTATACCTCTAAAAAAACACCCTTTATTAATATTATGTGGATATTTATAGAGAGGGCTTCAGCTGAGAATTTGTCCTTGTTACTCTGTGCCTAATTCTGCATCGAGAACATGCAAATATGATCATTTAAAACGAATTTTGATTGATTATTATGGAAATAACATATTGAATCAAGGGGCGACATCTACACTATCACATCCTGTACTATGGTAAGATTTAATTGTACTGTATATGAAAAAAAATGTACTAAGCTAGTCAATTCTACGGAAGCTACAAGTTCACTATCGATTGTCACAAATTTGAAACCATAAGATTGTACTGCAAAGAATTGGCGATCAGAGATTATATGTTTAATTTATGAGAGCACTTTTCCATAAAGGAGCTGGTTTTCTCAATTTTGAATGGAGGAAAGTGGAATTACAGAAAAAGGGGAAAGACAGATGGGTGATAAAAAATGTAACACGAAGGTTCATAGGACTCTTTTTCCTGATCATTTGTGTGATAGCGCTGTATTCACTTTGTAGACTTTGTTTCTTTAATAACAATAGTGATGTTTTCATTTAGCATTATAGTAATATCTTTAGTATCTTTTATCAAGTACAAACGTTTTACTTTTTCATATCTCAGGATACACTGTTGGACACACAAAATGCAACGCCAAGGTTCTGCACTCCATATCAGAAGAAATCACAAGATAAAACAATGTCCTAATACAGCGCTTCTCAAACTGTGGGAGCTTCCCTAGGGGGTGGGCATGATAAATGTCCGAAGGGGGCGCGAGCGTATTGAAAAGTCGAAAACAAATGATTATTTTGAAAGAAATTGCTTATTTACTGAAAAATAAGATACATTTTGACATAAGAAAATATAAATAACACATTTGGCACTCATATAATCAACTTATAAATGTATCCGTACTGCATAATGTATTTTATAGTAAATTTAACAATACAAAGAAGTTTAAAAAAAATCCTTTAACCCCAGGGACTTATCATACATAAAATGTTTCGAAAAATTAACCCTTATCTTGATAATTTGTATGGTTTAAAATTAATCCCATAACAGCCGATTAAATTCCACGTGATTTGCTGATTAATGCTACTGTTTTCCGCGTAGGGGAGCGTATGTGCTGTTTTGGGGGGGATATACAAAAATGTATATAGATAATTAAAAACTTCTCTGAAATAAGCAAATCCTTCCAACTCTCTGTCAAGGTCTCTTTAATGCATTCTAAAACCTTCAAAATAACTTTATGGATAGTAGTGAACAGAGAAGATCGTACTTCGGAAAGTCGTTTAACAAAGATGCATTCAATGCTAGAAAAACTATCGTAAAATTTGGCATCCGGGACTTTCAAGCTGCAATTTTTAACTTTCAGTTCTATTCACTGTATAACACGCGCTTGGGTTTTACGAAAATATCTGAAATGTACATGCGCAATGATCTTATAATTTTAAGCTATTTGTTCGAGGCATTATTCCAAGATATAGAAAAAAATGGTATACTTCTAGTACTACACAACCCCCTTTAAGTCAGCGTTTATCAAACTGTGGGTCGTGCCTCCCTAGTGGGGCGTGGTAATCCTACGTTGGGGGGGGGGCGACCATATCGAAAAGTCAAAAACAAAAGATTTAAAAATTACAAACTTACTAATAAGAAGCAAAACAAAATACATATTCTGACATAACAAAAAGAAAACACATTTACTTTGATGTAATACAAATGCATCAGAACAGATCAGTGTATTTGATAATTAATTTTTCAATACTAAGTTAAGAAAAAGATTAATAATTAGTAGTTACTTCTATGTGCTTGTCACTTTCAAAATTATATACAAAATTTATTAATCATCGTAGTAATTTGTACACTTTGTATTTAAAATCGTATTGTAGCTTTAGCGCAGTGCTTCTCAAACTTTCAGTACTAGCGCTCCCCTTTTCAATCACAATTTTTATCGCACCCCCTTATACATTAATATAGCACTAAATGCAATAATAATGCACTTTGACGCTAAAACTACAATACGACTTCTTAATTATAAACCATACAAATTATTAACATGAGTATTAAATTTTGAATACTACTTTTAAGCAAAAAAATAAATTAAGTAATAGGATAATTATTATGTAATTTTTCCTTTCTCTAATTTTTAAATTGAACATAATGCAAAATGCGGTGACTGCTTAGAAGATAAAATATGGATATCTGCTAAATATAGAAAATAACTCAGAGGGTCAATTTCTAATAATAAGTATTCCTTATAAAAACTTTGCTTTGCAAGACAAGCCCATGGAAGTCACTAATACTTATTTAACTTGTTCCTAATTTAGTATTAATTAATTAGTTATAAAATACTCTGTGCAGCACTGATACATTAAAAGTATGTCGGCCGAAGTACCCGCTCTTTACAGGAGTTCATTTATAAGAAAATAAAACATTCTTGATATAATAGCTGTATTGTAAGGAGAGTAAAGCCAAGTGCACGACAATGTTTACGAAAATGTAAAATGATTTTTTTAAATGATTGCTCAAATTATAATTAATTTTAATTTTAAGCCTCACGGAATTTGCATTTATAATTGATGTCAAATAATGAACAATACCATAAAATTCCGATGAAGAATAATTGTATTATATTTAATATTTAAAGCAAAAAGACTTCAACATGTTTTAACCCGGGAGCAGGAACGCACTCGATGTGGTCGAGCGGGGTTACTGAGTCACCCTAATCTTTTTTTATAATTATTTTATTGTACACGATACAAAGCATTATTCCAGTGAATAATTTAATTAAGAGAAAGTTTACTTACCTATTTTCAAGGACGTTTCAATTTTTCTTTGGTAACAAATAAACAGTTTTGCCAGAATTAACAATTTCGTGATCTGTGTGTCCCGCGCGACCACTTCCGGGTAAAAAGTGTATTTATTACGATAATATGTATGTTACTGCTAAAAGCAATTGTTATGCTTTATATGTTTGAAAAAAGTCATCTTGGTCAAAGTCTTCGCATAGTAATCTATCAAAGTGTGTGCTCTCCGTGGTTTTCCAAATATCATAAAACTTCTTTTGCATGGAAAAAAGCGCAACAGTGAAATACATTACTTACAACTTCCTTAAATGAGAAATAAACACATAAGAGAGGGGTCATAACTAACTGTACCATTAACTTAGAAGGTCAAACAAATTACAGCTATAATGTGAAGTATTTCAAAAATAATGACAGTGATGAATTTTTCATGTTCCTAAATTTTTTCGATTCTGTATCTGGGATCTGTTTTTACTCTGAAAGATTAGAATGTTAGTTTTAAAAAAGAAAACTTAATAAAAACTCTCTCATCATGGGATTACAGCAAATTAAAAAAAAAATATTTTTTATTTGGTTACAGGATCAAAGATAGCTAATTAAGTATTGAAGAAGGTTTTTTTTATGACTTATTATGGCCTATAAGTTATATCAGAGTAAAAGCGCATTTTTTATTATGTCTGAAAGTATTTTGCTTTAATTCATTCCAGTAAATTAATTATTTTTAAACCTTTTATTTTCGATAAGCTCGCGCCCCCTTCGTAAGATTATCGCCCCTTCCAGGGGGGTGCACCCACAGTTTGAGAAACACTGTTTTTGCGTCAAAGTATATTATTGTTGCAATGAATAAAATGTTATTGCATGGAGGGGACGCGATGAAAATTATGATTGAACGTTGGCTTGTATACATTGAAAGTTTGAGAAGCACTGCTTTCAATTTTTAAGGAATGCCATTTCTTTTAAAAATAAACAGTATTTCAATCCATGCAGAAGTCTAACCTTTCTTTTATGCTCATATTTTTTTTTATTTTTAAAGCTCTTATTTTTATACCAGGCGTATAACACGTATCCGTAAATTTTGATCTTATTTTTCGTGTTAAAAGTGCGCATTATACATTGGATTTTACGTACACATAACAACGGGAGTATAAAAGATTGAGGATTTTACATAGTTATTTTACAAAGTCAAGCGTACTCAATAAAAACCTTGAGTCTGCATTTAACCCTCCACTAGGCATACGTCAAAAAGTTCCATCCATAGGCACCTCTCAAATGCTTCACCTTATTCTACCGTTTGAACATGACATTAAGACGTGACACAAAGATTTATTTGACAAGAAAAAATATTTAAAATGAAATTAGGAATTGAGATATTTATACGAAAAAAACATTAAAAAGATAAAAAATGGTTGGTTATCACTGCTTACATTTTAAGGTGTTTTATTGCAGTCTTCACAAATCACTATACAATGTTCAAAGGTTTGACGAGAGGGAAAAATACTTTCTTTCCCAAGTTCCTGGTAATGTTTCTCTTGAAAGGAGAGGGCACGACTAAGGAAATTCATTTGGAGTCGAGACTTGGTGTAATAACAGTACTCCTTTCGGGCAGTGTTTCTAAAACTGTGGGGCGAGCCCCCCGGGGGCGCAATAACTTTACAAGAGGGGCGCGAGCATATCGAAAGTAGAAGATTTAAAAATAATTAATTCACTGGAATGAATTAAAACAAAATACTTTCAGACATATTAAAAAATGCACTTTTACTCAGATTTAATTTATAGGCACGTGATATTAAGTCATCAAAAATAAAAACTTCTTCAATAACTAATTAGCTATCTTTGATCCAATAACCAAATAAATAAAACTTTTATTTGATTTGCTGTAATCCCTTGATGAGGGATTTTTTTACTGCACTTTCTTTCTAAGCCTAACATGTAACTCTTTCAGAGAAAAAACAGTTCCCAGACCTAGAATCGAAGAAATTTAGGAACATAAAAAATTCATCACTGTCATTATTTTTGAAAAACTGCATATTATAGCTGTAATCTGTATGGTGGTAATAAGTGGTAATTGTATCAATGAGCGTATCAGTCAGACGATTTTTACCACTGATACACCTACCGTCTGACAATTTTTTGCCACGATTCATTGTTTTTAATTTTCGCAGTCTAGAACCCATACGCTTTTGTATGTGGCCAACACATTCAACTTTTTCGATCGAATATGGTGCTGTCCTTTGAAGCTCTTGGAAGGTTTTTGTGTCCCCATTGCCGATATACTTAATATATTTCGCATTTCGTTGTGGCACTGATCTTTGAAATATTTCCTTCATCCCGTCTACTTTCATTTTATTGGAAGAACCAATATGGTTCGTTACACAGTGTGGTTGATGTTTCAATTTCCTCTCTTCATATGAATGTCCAGATTTTGGACCTCGCCATTTTTCACATCCTTTACAATATGAAGAGAGAACAGCAACATCAATCACTTTCCCTGTAACATCTCCAATGACACTACACACCAATACGTGAGGTGTGTTCGCGTGTTTTCCACGTACCGTCACCACTGACACAGATTTCGTTACTTCCAGAAGCTGGTACTTCTCTTTCGCAGCATTTTTCATGGAGTCGTCTGCTACTTCATGACTGGCCAAATTTATTTTTCGCAGTATCCTTTCATATGACTTTTGTGATACTGGTGGTGGCAAATCCATTGCTGTGCAAAAATTCTTTACTCCACAAAACCCTAATTCTACTGTGCGCATATCATAGGTTATTCGTGTATTTATTTCATAGTCCTTACTTGAAGCAATAACTGAGGAACTTTTAAAAGTGGTCAATGTACTGCATGAGGAGCATTCAACATAAAACTCAGATACCAATCCATACAAAATCTTTTCTTTTAGAACTACTTTAGTATTGCAGTTAGGACATATTAAATATTTGGATAGTTCAGATAATAAAATATCAATGTTTATCATTCTATATCCATTAGATTGATAGGAATTTCTTACTTCCTTGTCAAGATAATTTTCTTTGCAAATTTCTTAGCTGAAGCAGATATGCAGTAAACATCAAGCGTATCTGATACTTTTCGAATGCATTGATTCGCATGAAAACGCTTTCGTTTTCGGCAATAGTCACTGCCTCTACGTTGAGCTTTACTAGACATTTTTTACTAATTAGAAAGATGCAAAAAAAAACTTCAATCAACAAAAATTTAAAAAGCTTACGAATTACGAGAATAACGAGATGACAATCAATAAAGCAGCAGTAAACAGTATGAAATACAAATGTAAACATGCAATACTTCGAACTAGGCAGTGTTGAGTTGCAAACTTCCTTCTCTCATTAAAAATATATAAAATTAAAAATTAGCAACAACTGGGGAGAAAATAATTTCAATAACACCAACGATTTTAAAACCGAAACTAACGAACATGGTTTGTTTATATTGGATTTAAATGGACAATCCAGTGCAGAAGTTTAACATTTTTTGTTACTATTGCCGTAATTTTGTTCTGATTTTGATGCGGTTTGTTTTAAAATGCTCCTAACAGTCTGTCTTAATTTTTAAAAATATTTTTGAAAAATGGATTTTTTTTTTTGCCGTTTAAAGGTACTATGCTTTCTTAATCTTAAAGATCCTCTTAGTGTCTGGTCATACAATTTTGATGCTGAGATTTACGCAATATTTATGGCTTTTAGAACGATTAGTAGTACACCTGGTACCTGGTCTGAATATTGTAATATTCATAGATTCTCAAGCCGCAGTTATGACCGTATCTGGCTACAATCTATTCCCATCAAAACTTGAGTTCGAGTGCAAACAACTTATCAACTCATTTCTTTGCACCGGAAGAGAGGTCGTTCTCCAATGGATCCCATCTCATTGCGGTATTCATGAAAACGAACAAGCCGGCAAGCTGGCTAAAGAGGCTTTGACGCTGTATCCACCTTGCCATCCGATGCATCTTCGAAACGCCAAGTGACTTCTCAGGGACAAATTGCAACAGAAGAGAATTTCCACTCTTACAGACCTGCTGTTGGCAAACCTTGGTCTCGTCTGCTCGATGGCCAAAGACGTGCTCAGCTTTCTGCCCTATCTAGGGTGGAGGATGTGGCATGTTTCAGAATCATCAGCGGACATGATTACCTGCAAGCCCATCTGTTTGAGATTGGACTGGCTGATTCACTACTCTGCCCTCTCTGTAAATCCGTGTCAATGACTGGGAAGCATCTATCCGCTTGCCCCGCACTACTTCATGTTCTCTCGCAAGACAACTTAGGAGTTATCCTTCCTGCTAGATTGATATCTGCTTTATATCGGACTGCAAGATGCCTTATGTCCGAAAAGACGTTGGCGGGCGTAATTTTTTAAAAATACGAGGTACGATTAAAAAGCATTCCCAATTGATTTCATATTTATAAAAAAATATTACTAATTATATTGCTCAGACACATCTTTTTTTGAAAGAAGACCCTTGAGCAACCACATAATGTTGGTACATTTCTCGAATTTATTTTTTGCACTTTAATTCAGCCGATGATGCACTTTTAATTTCATCTGCAGTTTGAGTTCAGCGACCCTGAAAGTGGCATGCGGGTTCAAGAGAGAGCCTGAATTTTAAGAGGCGAGATGATGAAAGTAAAGAGGATGTGGCAAAACGTTTACTTTTTGTTTTCACCCCGTCGTTGTTTCAAGCCTAATCTCTGTTCTCATTTACTACCGCCGAAACCTTTCAATGCTTCCAGCAGGGAAGAAAGTTTTAGGACCTTCAAAGTTTAAACATCTTTCCTACCTTCTCTGAAGCGTTTATGTCACTTAAAAACTTGAGTTCGTGATCATTTATCACTTTTGCACATGCTCCAACATTTCTTAATTTTCCATAGCATTCTTCTCCAGCAATCACAAAATTTGTTATTCATTCTCTGCTATTCAAACGTTACTTTTTTCAATTGCCGGTAACTAGATGCATCCGCCTAAAAAATACGTGGCAAACCACCAACCACTTGATTTATGACAAATGACTTTTAGAAGTGGCCAGGGCCGGCTATAGCAACTTTGCCAACTCGGACAAAAATGGAAAATGCTCCCACCCTCTCTCCATATATACAAACACACACAAATATATATATATTATTTTATATCTCAAAAATTCAAAATAATTCAAAATTAAGGACGTAATTACTTGTTATTTTTTCAAACCAGTGAAATGTAAGAGAAGAAATCATCTATTTAAGCAGATCGATTTATTCAAAAAATATTCTACTGATGGTAGGGATCGCAGGCGTTTGTTTTAACTTATAGCAACTACAACAAGACTAAAATAAAACATCTCCTGTGTCACTCTACCTATCAAAACCTCTTAGTGTCCTTGTCCCCTTTTGGATAACTAACACCAATTATCGTAAGGGTGAAAGGAATGTCCACTTTAACCTCAATCCGGGATGCATAGAAAGTTATAAGTAAAATATGTGTGAATATATTAAATTTTATGCTTTAACATTTACTCCCGCCTCGAACCCTTCATGTTTCAACATAAAACAAAACTGTCATTAATTATACAGAGTACAAGATAAAATAAAATAACATACGTTTAATGAAATATCAAATTCACACCCAATAATATTTTCAGAAAATATATCAAATTCTTTGTTGTAACAACTTTTTTTTCAAATTTGATCCAAATGCCGCCCCGGGCAGGGATCTTGTTTGTCCGCACCTAGAGTAGCCCATGAAAAGGTGAAAACCCAGGAACACAGAAAGGTTATCATAGTCAATCTACTGTAAAAATTTTACATGCCGTAGGCTCAATTAGGGAAATCATGAAACATGCCTCGTATATTGTTGTGCTTTGTAGCAATACTTTGGTGTACATAAAATATCACTGTATCTGCTATCCACATGAGTGAACGAAAACGAAAAAACATACTGATTGAAATCAACGAAAGTTTTAAACTCTAATTCCAGACATAAGATAACAGTATCATTAACTTACATTCACAAAGATATGTTTTTCTGTGATAAAAAATGTAAGGACGAACATGAATATGTAAAGGAATGGAAGAAATAGGAGAAAATACACACACAACAGATATGGATGCATAGTCAAAACACATACGAGATTTAGATTATATTGAAACTTAAATCTTAAAAAAACTATTGAAAACCAAATAAGGTTCGATATTTTGATATTTATTTTTTTTTATTGAGAGGAATTATAACCTCGTGAATCAGAAAATATCACAAGGGAGCTTATATAGAATTAAGTGTGAAGCAAACATCACAAAGAAAAGGATTAAAACACAAACGTTCTTGTCTTACCCAGGATTCAAACCCGGACCCTACGACATCACATTCAGTGACACTAACCTCTATACCGGATAGGCGACTAATATTTTGATTAAATCACCACATAAACAGTTTCAAGCAAAACCAAAATACATGTCAGAAAATCTTAATTTTGCCATTTGTATTTCAATAGTAACATCAAAGGAAATTTTTAAAAAATGGCTAAAACATTGAAAAGAAACACACTTATCATAACGTCCCGTCAATTAATTTCGCCAAATTAAGACGTAACCAATTTCAGAAAAATATTGTTTTCCAACATGCTCGGAACGATTTCTTATTGAATCCATAAAGCAGTATTTGGCGACGTATTTTGATTTGAGGTAAATGTTCGTCAGAGATTTAATTTAGGAATACTAGCGAAATATAAAATAGCCGGATATTTTAATTGGAAAGCTACTTGTCTGTGGTTTGATTTTGAAATCACGCCAAATAGATGTCTTATTTTATGATCGTAACTTTTAGGAATGTTCACTATTTAACAGATAAATCTGTAGGCTACTCAAGTCAAATATAATTATAATCTTCGCTTAGTAAGGAGATAAATAATTTTAGCTTAAAATTACAGAAAAAAATACGTCGTAGTGTATAAGCAAAACCGTAAGCAGTGCGCAAAAATAATATCAGAATGTTGCCAAAACCACAAAACAAAATTTGAGTTATTTGAAATTAATCTTCAAAAAAGGATTTATTCAATCCAAAAACAGAAAAAATGGATAACTAATTGAACAGATAAACATAGTTATAGTAAAAATATATATTAACCTTTAAAAACTGTTTGTTAAGTATACATTTTCGCATTTAGTGATAGTCGTGAGAACATATGACGTCATAACACGAAAAAAATCACTTAAAAATAAATTTCAAAACGATTAGAAATAATTACGAAATATTAAGTGCATAAAAACCTGTCCGGATTCAAGTGCATCGTTGTGTCAAATTTTCACAGGAAATGGTTCAGTAGCTTTGGAGATTAGCGGCTTTGAACAGACACATACACATTACATTTATTTATATAGGGAGAATGTGAAATAATAGTTGGAATTGAATAAGAAAGGAATGAGGAGCTTCGATACTGTCAATACCAGTCAATGCTCCCCATGTCTTCCTAACGTTACTCACATATTTTTGTCTATTAATGTGCTAAACAAAAATCCTTCGCTTTAATAATGGTAACTTCACCATATAAAAAGAGGATTCATTTGTGTCATTTAAGTTTAATTACTTGCAGGAAGCTAGCATTGATTCCCAGTGATTTAACTTAGTCGGATTTTAACAAAAGAGTGTGTTACAATTATATCTAATTGTCTTCCGATCTCTATATAGTAGATAACTTACAAATGGATCTCATTGAAGACGCGTACACTGAATCTCTACTTGTAAGATTGGTTTGATTTTATGAACACTTCTACAGCCCACCTCTTATATATATATATATATATATATATGCATGCACAAAAAAAATAAAATGCCGATGCTGTTACTTATGTCACCAGCTCAGCATTAACATCAAATAAAGCCCCCGAAATTAATCGTGACAAGCCATACCTTTTAGCACCATACAGGTGGCGGTGCGATTTGGCTCGCTTCCATCCCTACTTGGAGTGAGAACACCCTGGGGTGGTCACGGGTCTCACCTTTTTTCTTTCCACCAACGTCACGAGAGAATTTGTGGCTCGACGGCTAATTAGTTTCCACATGCCAAACATTAATTGTACAAACGTCCTTGCATTCAAAAATTTACATACATACTTGCCTTTGCCAGGATTCGAACCAGAACCGTGGGAAATGGACATAGCTTCAGGTATCCAACCGCTCCCAGTACCACTAAAGAGCAGAGCGATGCACGAAAATCCCAACATCTTTGGGAAATGGGACGCGAAACATTTCTCCATCCCATATCGAAATGTGTTTGGGTCTAGAAGTGGAGAGGCCTGGATTGAGAGGAAGATTCCTGGTTAGAGTGGACTGGAAGGAGCAAGGGGGTGTGATTATGGCGACTGCTTCGGAGACATACAATGTAAAACACTATACCAGATAGGAGGTATAAAAATATATAAAATTATAGAGAATGGCCCAATAGTTCAAAAGCGATAATTTTATTCTTCAACACCCCTTCAACCACTCATAAACCTTTTTCCTTGGATGGACACATTTTTATTGTTACCATTTCAACAAAAGAAACATACTTGCAAAATGTTATGCAAAAGCATTTAATGATTCAAGAGATTTACGATGTTCTCTTGCTTTTTTCCAAAATTGCTAGAAAATGTACCAGCATTCAGTAATGCAGTGTTTCTTAAACTGTGGGGCGCGCCCCCTGGGGGGAGCGATGACCTTACGAGGGGGCGCGAGCATATCTAAAATAAAAGATTTAAAAAATAATTAGTTTACTGGAATGAATTAAAACAAAATACTTTCAGACATAATAAAAAATGCACTTTTACTCTGATATAATTTATAAGCGCGCACGCGATATTAAGTCAGCAAAAATAAAAACTTCTTCAATATCTAATTAGCTATCTTTGATCCTATAACCAAATAAAAAAAACTTTTATTTGATTTGCTGTAATTCCATGATGAGAGATTTTTTTATTACGCTTTTTTTATATATAACCTAACATACTACTCTGTCAGAGAAAAAACAGATCCCAGAATCGAAAAAAAATAGGAACATAAAAAATTCATCACTGTCAATATTTTTGAAATACTGCACATTATAGCTGTAATCTGTTTGACCTTCTAAGTTATTGGTACAGTTAGTTATGACCCCACTCTTATGTGTTCTCTGTTGCGCTTTTTTCCATGCAAAAGATTTTTATGATATTTGGAAAACCACGGAAAGCACACACACACACACAAGCACATGAAGGATTACTTGGTTAAGACATATTTTTATAAATATTCTCAACATATAAAGCATAACGAAAAACGTTTCACACAATTTTTTTAGCAGTAACACATATTATCATAATGAACATATTTTTTACCCGGAAGTGGTCGCGCGGGACACACAAATTACGAAATCGTTAATTCTGGCAAAACTGTTTATTTATTACCAAAGAAAAGTTCAAAAGTACTTGAAAGTAGGGGTAAGTAGACTTTCTCTTAATTAAATCATTCACTGGAATTATGATTTGCATAGTGTACAATAAAATAATTATAAAAAAAAGGATTGGGGTGACTCAATAACCCCGACCGTATCGAGTGCGCGCCTGCTCCCGGGTTAAAACATGTTGAAGTCTTTTCGCTTTAAATATTAAAAATAATACAATTATTCTTCATTGATATTTTATATTATTGATCATTATTTAAGATCAGAGAAGCACACAAGGGGGGTCTGCCCCCCAAAGCCCTTGATTTATTTCCGATTGATTATAATTCTAAGTTTATAGTACGCAAAATTTAATTAAGTGTTTGTTATTAATGATTAATTTTATTAATTAATGCTAATTATTTATTCAAGAATTAGTTTTTTACTGTGTTTTGTTCCCGAAAATCGACAAAATCAAAAGGAACCTGATACAAGATTGGTGAACTTTCGACCCCGGAACCCCCTTGAAAAATTCCTGTGTGCGCTACTGTTTAACATCAATTATAAATGATAATTCTGTGAGGTTTAAAATTACAATTCGATTAAAACTAATTATAATTTGAGCAACCATTTAAAAAAAACATTTTACGTTTTTGTAAACATTGTCGAGCACTTGGCTTTGCTTCCCTTACAATTCAGCTATTATATCAATAATGTTTTATTTTCTTATAAATGAACTCGTGCAAAGAGCGGGCACTTCAGCCTGTATACATTTAATGTATCAGTGCTGCACAGAATATTTTATAACTAATTAATTAATACTAAATTAAGAACAAGTTTAGTAAGTATTAATGACTTCCATGAGCTTGTCTTGGAAAGCAAAGTTTTTATAAAGAATGCTTATGATTAGAAATTGACTCTCTGAGTTGTTTTCTATATTTTTCTATATTTTGTCTTCTATATGTTCAATTTAAAAATTAGAGAAAGGAAAAATAACTACCGCATTTTGTAATATGTTCAATTTAAAAAAATTAGAGAAAGGAAAAATAACATAATAATTATCGTATTAGTTTTTATTTATTTATTTATTTTGCTTAAAAGTAGTATACAAAATTTAATACTTTTGAAAATTTAACGGACCCCTTCTCGAACAACAACAATGTATTACAATAATAATTTAATAATGCAATTTGTATGGCTTATAATTAAGATCGCCTATTGTAGCTTTAGCGTCAAAGTGCATTATTATTGCATTCAGTACATTTTTAATGCATAAGGGGGGCGCGATAAAAACTGTGACAGAAAAGGTGGGCGCCAGTATTCAAAGTTTGAGAAGCACTGCCTTAAGATTTCAAATGCGATAGACATGTTTCTTTTATTTAGTAGAGATCCGCTATAGGAGTGGTTTTGCGAAAAAAAGGGGGCGTTAGAGTCGTATATAAAAGATAATTATTTTCGTTTTTAAAATATTCGATGTACAATCTTGAACTCTCACTCATCCAACGAATTAGAAGTTCTACACATTCGTTGTGTCATTGCTTGCAATCATTATAAAGCTCACTTTTATGCCATAGATGATCTGAACACCAAGAAACATTTAGAATCAGATATGGGTTTTAGAGATTTTAAGAATTTAAATGTCTGCAAACCGAGTAGCTTTTGCTTTTACTCTCCTACCACGAAATTTAGACTAAAGAAGAGGAATAATTAGCTATGGTATTTATTAAAATTCTTAATTAGATTGAAGTTTCTATCAAGGAGAATATAATTCCTCAGAATTAAACAATCATTAATGCATGAACATGAAATACAATTTACGGGACATTTTATACTCTAGTTGAGAAAAAAGGTGTTTGAGCCAATGCATATAGAGCTTTTGAATTTTTTTAAAAGAATTATATGCTTTTAAAAATATAAAAGGAATATGCTTGAAAGAATTTATGTTTCTATAATAATATGAAAGTATCACATGAATTATTTTATTGTATTGGTGAAGTAAATGTTATCTACAAAAAGTGACATAGTACAAAAAAACAAACAAATGTTAAAGTACTAAAAGTGGAGAAGTTCAATGTGTTCAAGAGACAGCATTGCTGAAAGGCAAGCTAAATTTTAACTATGGAAATTTTTATTAGTACATTTTGAATATTTTCATTTGCTTAGAATTACTTAATTTTTGGTTTGCTCTTATAGCAACAAACTCCATAAAGTGACAAAATTCTACCCCTATCCCGAAAACGTGTGTATCGACAATTCAGAGAAAAACCAATCAATTGAATAAAAGCGAAAATGATAATGTCAGTAAAACGATGGAAAAACTCCATAAAGTATGAAAAACGTTGATAAGCCAGAAACCTCATACATCAAAAGAAGATGAGCTGGACCTTCAAGATCGAAAACGGTGTAAAAAGAAATCCGAATAAAATTCTTATTGCGAATTTACTTATATCCATCTCTCTGGGGTCAAAATAATAGCTGTACAACTTTGCTTCCGCCGTTTCGAATAGATGGCTGTAGCGATAAGTGGAAGTCGAAATAAATAGATAGTAGATGTCATACAATAAAGCTTAGGTGTTTGTAAACATAACGCTATCGAAATATTAGTCAATTTGTGTCTGCATCATAAAGTTATTTTCGATTATAAACATGTCAGCTTACGAGCCAAATTCTCGTCATTTGCGGGAGGTTTTAATTTTCTGCTTTAATATGAAGAAATCTGCGGCTGAGGCTCAGCGAATGCTCTCAAATACCTATGGTGAGGCCACTATTAGTGAAAGAACGTGCCGAGAGTGGTTTCAACGCTTCAAGAACGGTGATTTTGACGTCGAAGACCAGCATGGCGGTGGAAGAGAGAAGGTTTTCGAAGATGCAGAATTGGAGGCATTACTTGATCAAGACTCGTGTCAAACGCAACAAGAATTGTCAGGATCATTGGGAGTGACGCAACAAGCCATTTCAAAACGCCTGAAAGTCATGGGAATGATTCAGAAACAAGGAAATCGGGTGCCGTACGAGTTGAAGCCGAGAGATGTTGAACGGTGTTTGTTTGCTTGTGAATAGCTGCTTGCAAGGCAAAGACGGAAGGGATTTCTGCATCGCATTGCGACTGGGGATGAAAAATGGGTTCGTTACGATAATCCCAAGCGCAGAAAATCATGGGATATCCCGGCCATGCTTCCACGTGGACGGCCAAACCAAATATTCACGGTTCCAAGGTCATGCTCAGTAGTTGGTGGCTCGGCGTAGTGTATTATGAGTTGTTAAAACCGACTGAAACAATCACAGGCGATTGTTATCGAACGCAATTAATGCGTTTGAGCCGAGCATTGAAAGACAAACGGCCGCAATACAACGAAAGACATGATAAAGTGATTTTACAGCATGACAATGCTCGACGCCATGTTGCGAAAGTGGTCAAGACATACTTGGAAACGTTGAAATGGGAAGTCCTACCCCACTCGCTGTATTCTCCAGATCTTGCTTCCTCGGATTATCACTTGTTTCGATCAATGGCACACGGTATGGCTAACCAGAACTTCCGGCCTCATGAAGAAGTAAAAAATTATATTGATTCGTGGATCATTTCAAAAGATGGCCAGCTTTTTCAACGCGGGATTCGTACGCTGCCCGAAAGATGGGAGAAAGTAGTGGCCAGTGATGGACAATACTTTGAATCATAAATGTATAATCAGTTTTTTACAATAAAACCTCGAATTTCGGAAAAAACGGCGGAAGCAAAGTTGTACACCTATCATTTCTAAAAAATTTAGTTCAATTAAAAAAAAGCTCCCTCTCCTGCCAGTATTCTTTGTGTATTCAGCTTCCTTTTTTATGCAGAAAATATCGTTATATGCATAACATTATATATTTTACTTGATATATAATCCTGTTATTAATTCATTTTTCAGATAGTTGATGTAGCCTTATAAGGACAAAGAATTTTTCAATATGTGTTATATCTCCTAAAAATGGAAATAACCTCTTGCTCAATCATGTTGTTCTTTGTATTTATCCAGGGATAGATATGAAATACAAGTGTGGAAGAACACAAACATACAATACAAAGAGAAAAATATAAATATTTTTTTACAAATGATGATCCCAGAATATAACAGAAGGGGTGCTATGCTTTCCATTCGAGACGGGAATCCATTATAGGCGTTAGTTAGATTTCTTTTCTCGAAGAAATAAAACTATGCCCTTTTCGGGATTCGGTCCCGAACCCACTGCGTTACAAGCCGAGGGTCATATCCACCATGCAAGTTGGGTGGCATCTCAATCGTGTATAATTTAAGGTATCCGAATATCTTCAGAACCGTGATTTGCAAAAGCATATCAACGAATATATATTTTTTTAATATTTAGTTTCACTTTGATAAGAATACACATATAAAGTTGTTTTAAGAAATTTATAATAAAAAATTATTTAAATGCAATACTTTGACAAAAATCTACTAAGAATTTCCTATTTCAAAACATTATCTTTTTATGAAAACTTCTATAGTAATGAAAATGATATTTTTCTCATTTATAGCTCATATTTTTCAGAGATCCTGAATTAGAAATTTTGAAAAATTTCAATTTTTTTCAGAATTAGAAAAAATTAAATTAATAATATTTTTGCTTTTTTTGGAATAAGAGAATGTTTTGAAAATGCATAATTTCTCCCTCCCTCCTTTACTACCTGACATGTCTGCCGATGCGACTCTGATGGAAATTCTGTGTTCTTATTTTGACAAAATAATGCATTTAAATTATTTTTTTAAGTGTAAAGATATCTTAAAATATTTTTATACGTGTATTCTAACCCAAATGATAATAAATATTAAAAATATATATTACAAAGTTCCTTCAAATTGTATCATTTAATTACCATATATAGTTAGGTTACTCTGTAAAAAGATTTAAGTAGAAGCCCTACTTATTATTTTTCGCAAGTATAAAAAAACTATATATCTGTATATATAAAAGAGGAAAGCGACTTTCACTCATGAAGATATCTTCCGAATTTCGAGAACTACGAACTTTAAATTGTGTAGGCCTGTTCCTTTGATGGAACAGAAATTCGCTAAGAACAGATTTTACGGAAATTGACTCCTATGGAATGATCAGCGATCTACTGGAGCTTATTTATAAAAGAAATTCCTCTTTTTAAACTATTAGTACTACAATAATCAAATTTGGATTGATGTTTCTTTTGTCGAATTGAAAATCCTTCGGTCTTCACGAAATTAAATTTCAAAAAGGTTTACGTGGTTTATAGATTAACCATTTTCCGTTTCTGAGCTATTAGATTTAGATTTTAAGTTTAGCGACCGTGTTTATATTTTATTGAAATGAGATCCACTAAAAATGGGTTTAGCCGAAATCTACATTGAGAGAAGAGAATATGGAAGTGGAAATGATAATTCAACTTCAGTTTTAGAACCTTAAGGATAAAAAAATTCAGTGTTATCCTTTTTACACTTGATAAATAGAATTTTCAATGTATACAATAAAAACAAAATGCTTTTTAATATCTTGGATTTACCATTAGGCAAATTAAGGAAAATTACCTGATCTGTCAATCATGCATTCCTTTTGATAACGCAAAGTCTAATGAAAATGAAATGTTAAACCCTACTTTGTGCTCTGAAGAAACGTACGTGCTTTGAAACTATTTTGAACACGAAGGCATTGTATAATGCTGAGGCATAATTTAAATTTTAAAAAGCTTGTTATCGAACACTCAACCAAAGATTAGTTTCATGACAACGAAATGAAATGGACCCAGTAAGAATAGGTGCATATGGCGCCATAACCGGGCGTATGGCTCGCGAAGCGAGCCTCCATTCCATATCTGGAAAGTAGATGTGGAGCGACAGTGAAATTTCCATGCTGGGGAGTAGAAAGCTTCTGATTGGTCTAACCAATTGTTCTGAAAAGTTCCATGACCTTGATGATTTGTGGTTGCATGGGTGAGATCTGAGTGTTCGCTCTCTGATTGAATTTTGGCAGGCGATGAAATGGCTCTCATTGGCTGCTCAAATCTCTAAGAAAGAAATTTAAGTCTAAAGAGTGCGGGGTAAGTCCAGAAGTAAGGAATACGGCAGAGATAAATGAAAAAAAGAGAAAATATTGAATTAAAGTTAGCAGTGGTTGTGCAAAAAATTTGCACTTAAAATTAATATTATGGTGGATTGTAGGAGTTGAGAAGAATTCTTCTTGGCCTTTTAGTAAGATCATTGGATTTTGATTGATATATTTATTGAGTATTAACGTCGCACTGTTCAGCTACACGAAGGCTTTTGGCGACGGACCACGTAAATTTGAGCCATGGTCAAGTGATGGGGACGACACCTGAACTTGCGTGCCCCTCTCCAAACTACCATACCACGCCAAGGGAGGACGTTTCAGCTCTCGACAGATTTAACGTGCATCGCTGCCCTACACGGCGGGTCTTTAGTGGTACTGAGCTCGAACCTGTGACAAAGCTAGCCACGGTCCGATACCTATACCACTCGGCTACCGCGGCCACAAAATATGCGTAGAACGTTAGGAACACATGGAGAGCATTGAATGCTATTGGTAGCATCAAAACTCTGCATTTTTTTTCTTTTTACCGATGTAGGAGAGCCCATTATATTCATTTTTATTCTAATACATCCAGGGACACCAGGGATGATACAGGGTCATCCTCATTTCTTGATTGATGGTCAAACTTGCGAGATTAGTCGCCAATAACTCTCGTGGTGCTTCATAGAGTAACGCTAATAAAACTCTCACTCACACAACAAGTGGCAACTCTACCGGTTTTTGTTATATTCCTTATAAATAAGGAACATTAATAATCAAGAAATACGTGCAACTTATTTATTTGTTTTTTTGACCTCATATAAAAAAAACTAAATAAATGTATAGCTTATGAGTGAGAGAGGTTTAAAAGATTAATAGTAAGGAAAATACGCATTGCACTTTTCTATTAATTAAAGCATGGACTTAAGACAGAGTTTCTCAAACTGTGGGGCGCATCCCCATGGGAGGGCACGATAACCCTACGAGGGGGGGTGCGAGCACATCGAAAATAAAATATTTAAAAAATTATTTATTTTCTACAATAATTTAAAACAAAATACTTTCAGACATAATAAAAATGCACTCTGATATAAACTATATATATTATCTACTTTTATTTGCTTTTTTGTAATCCCATGATGAGACATTTTATTACGATTTCTTTTTAAACCTAAAATACCACTCTTTCAGAGAAAAACAAAACCTAGACCCATAATCGAAAAAAATTAGATAAAAAATACATCACTGTTATTGTACTTGAAATACTTTACATTATAGCTGTAGGCAGCAGAATAATTAGGCGATCATCTGTTTGACCTTCTAAGTTATTGGTACAGTTAGTTGAGACACCTGTCTTATGTGTTTGTTTCTCATTTAGGGAAGCTGTAATTTCTCTGTTGCGTTTTTCCTTGTAAAAGAGTTTATACGATAAATGGAGAAAAACACAGATAGCACTTTGACGGATTACTTGGTCAAGATTTATTTTAATGAGTATTCTCAAACATATAAAGCATAATGACCAATATTTTACACAATCTTTTAGCAGTAACATCCACACTGTTATATTGAATACACTTTTAACCCGGAAGTGGTCGCACGAGGCGCATAGATCACGAGATAGTTAATTCTTGCAAAAATGTTTATTTCTTAACAAAGAAAAATTGAAAAACCCTTGAAAGTTGGTAAATATATTTTTTCTTAGTTAAATTATTCACTGGAATCCCGATTTGTATCGTGTACAATAAAAAAAAATTATAAATAAAAAAAAGAATTAGGGTAACTCAATCATCCCGCGTGACCTTAATGTTAGTATCGAGTGTATGCCTTCTTCCGGGATAAAATATTTTGAAAAATTCTCGCTTTAAATATTAAACAAAACACAATTATTCTTTATTGGATTTTTATATTATTTTCCATTGTTTATACCATTAATTATAAATGCTAATTTTTGATGCTTAAAATTACAGTTCGCATAAAACTAATTATAATATAATCATTCATTTTACATTTTCTTAAACATGGTCGTGCTTTTGGGTTTACTCTCCTGACAATTCATCTATTTATCAAGAATGTTTTAGTTTTTTAAAAAATGAACTCTTGTGAAAAGCGTGTACTTCAGGTTGTATACTTTTATCATATCAGTGTTGCACAAGGTATTTAATAACTAATTTATTAATACTAAATTAAGAGCAATTTTAATAAGAATGAACTTATCCATAAACTTATCTTGCAGAGAAACGTTTTTCAAAGGGGATATGTACGATTAGAAATTGACACTTTGAGTACTTTTTCTATATTTGGCTGAGAGCTATATTTTGCCTTCGAAACAGCCATCCCATTTTGCAATCTGTTTCAATTTAAAATTCAATTTAATTTGGAACAGTATTTTCAAGATGTAAAAATCCTTTACTTTCGTTTTAAAAATTGAAGTCCTTTCAATTTTCAACTCTGAGTTGATAGCTGAGAAAAAACGTTCTTTATTAACACATTCTAAACCTTGTTTTGAAAATTGTCTGTGTTACGTGTATATATATAGTTCTTACTGTTTTTCTCCATTCCATTCCCTCTTTTTTTTCATTGCATTATTTGAATTATTTTTCTATCGCATATGCCTAGATCATCGTCAAAAAAATCGAATGTGGCTCTTGTGTTACAACACAAAACGAACGACTAATAAAACTGAAAGTAAAAAAAAATATAAACAACCCACTACTTAATTGATTTCTGAGACTAAAATGTTGCTGAATTCCTGGCGAAATTGTTCCTTGTGCTATACTAAAGTATTACTTCCTTACTTTATTATTATACCTTAATTTTTTTGTTGAAAGTCTCTTTCCCAAATTTCCCAATACTTCTGAATTCGAGAAAGCCTCATTGTTTCAAGAAACATTTTCTAATGCATGGTGTGGTATATACTGCCAAATTTTGTTTTTTTAAATCCTAAATATCAAAACAGGAATTATAAAGAAGCATGTTTCCTTATTTCTGTAACATTTGTTAAGGTATCCAACTACGTTCGGAACCGTGATTTTGCAAAAGCGTATAAATGGATAATATTTATGGTATTTAGTCTCACTTAGATTATAAAATGTATATAAAATTGTTTTAAGAATAATTTTACAATAAAAAAATATTTAAGTACAATACTTTGACAAAAAATAATCATAGAATGACCAATTTTCAAAGTATTCTCCTTTTTGTGAAAAATACTTATATTATAATAATAAATTCGCCTGCATATAGAGCAGACTTCTGTATAGAGGCTCAATGAAAATTTTTGAAATACATAATTTAGAATTGTTTTTATGTAATCCATGTTTTGCGACAACTGAGGGGAGAAATTTTAAGAAAAAAAGACCCATAAAAATGTTTCATTTGGTTATAACCATCAAAATAATATGAACTTTTCAAAAATCATCGTTCAGCCTTTGTACAGAGGTCTTAGCTATATACAGTCAAAATATTATTATAATAGGAGCATTTTTCACAAAAAGGAGAACATTTTGAAAAAAGGTTATTCTAAGTTAACTTTTTGCCGAAATATTGTATTTAAATAATTTTTTTGTGTCAAAATGTCCTTAAAACAATTTTATACGTGTATTCCAATCTAAGTAACACTAATTATCGTGAAAAGTATCCATTTATACACTTTTTTAAAAACACGGTTCCGAATGTAGTCGGACATTATAAGCATTGCTTTTAATAATCTTGTGAAACAATATTTTACTTCTTAAATGGTACATTTCATGCTTTTTACTATAGATATTTTAATATTGTAGTATTATATTTACTTATCAATGTATCTTAGAATCATAAACTTCTCATTCCTCTTTCTATACCAAAAATATGACTATCAGCTTGTAACTGAAATAATGCTAATTCAATACAATTATAAGGTAAACAATAACTGTAAGCTTAATGTTGCAAAGAGTATTTGCAAAAAAAAAGTAAGAAGGAATTGTATGAAAAAAATATACATTTATCTTATGTAGAAGATATACAAATTAGAACATTTGTAATAAAATATAAAAACGCAAATTTAATGAGATTGATGAACTAACGACAATGTTATCTCCGTACACACACTCAATACATAGAAAAATACTTCTTTCAGGTCAAGCATAAAAAAAATGTTCCGTCCAACTCATGTATCAGGATCATGCTCAGAATAAAACTTAACTGTTGATTAGATGTTTGATTATTTCATACTGTCGTATTTTAAACACGTTTTTGCATGTTGTGCAGAGTTTCAGTTCCTATTTAAACCGGCAAGTACGGCCACACTACAGCTCGGCCCGAACTTCAACATGCGACTTTTACCATCCCTTCTACTTTAGTGTTTATTGAAAAATTTTATAGCAAAGTTAGGAACTTTTACATAAAATTTTAAACAGGTAAGCCTCATTGCTAATTTATTTTATATTTTATAATAATTAAATTGGGTAAAATTAGATAACTTATATCAATTTGCGTCACTACTAATATTTCCCATGTATCACGAAATTAATTTAAATTCTCTACGCAACCTCTTATCAAAAACATTTGGTAATAACTACTTTTAAAATCTAAGGTTTACACTAATTTAGAAAAAATTCTCTAAATCTGCTAATCTGCTATTTTTTGGTGAGATATTCTACTTTTTTGTTGCCTTCACTCTCTCACACAAGTATTATAAATATAAATATTCTCTCTCTCTCTCTGTCTCTCCAACATCAATTCATTTATGCTTCCTTTGTTTTCGCTTACCTGGATAACCATTTCGGTGATAATTTATAAACTCTTTCGTATAACTTCATTTGACGAAATATTTTAACAAGGAATTTATCAATTAAATTCTCCTCTTCTTGTGGCTTGTATTTTAAGTGAATAAAAGTTTTACCTTTTTTATCTGAGTTCACAATTTAAAATATTATTTTGATATATATTTTACGAATCATATAACACAGCGCAATTTTGATTAAAACTTGAAGAACAAAGTCTTCAAATGCTTTGGAATATATGTATTTGCTTAAAAAGTATATATATATATATATATATATATATATATATATATATATATATATATATATATATAATGTGTGCTTATTTTGTATTCAGAGAAAAATATCTCCGCCATTTCTTGGATTTATTTCCGTCAAAACTATTGAAAGTATTTCTTCATTTACAAACTATATTTATTTAGTTTATCGAAACTAAAAATACGAGTAATTAACCCGACATTTTACTCTTCATATATTTTTGTTTCTTGTTTTTTTCCTAACGAAAAAATATCCTTTTTACCACTGAATCATTTTATATTCTTCATCAAAATATAAATAACATAATTTTTGTCATTGGTTTTAGGACGGGCCGCTTTAAGAAACTAAGCAAGTATCTAAGTTATTAATGCCGCCTATCCTTTTAGAAAAACTAGACCCATTTTTAACGTATATAGAAGTATGTTAAAAAGCCTATTTTTCAAAAAAGCTAAATAATCCTATTTTATTATTTTTTTTTCAAATTCCAACTTCTAGATCTCTTTTTCATTCAAAAGTGATACATTTTCAAGAATCTTTCATGGGTAGTTGAAACGACAAAACCGTTTTGCCGTTACCTTAAAATTTTGCAGGATATTTAACTAGGAATTATTAGAGCGGCATAAACCGACCATCTTCTGATTGAAATTAGAATGAAAAAAAAGAGGAATTCGTGCTAGAACAAAAGTTTGTTAAAAAAGAATATTCGTGAACCATGTCATTTCAAAATTGTGTAAAGAAAAATTTGAGTGTATTATATTTCTCAAGCTTGGCTTATCTTTATATAATTTTTATATATAAAGCCCTAATTTTTTTGACTTCAGTATGCTATTAATTTTTCCAGGAAATAGGTAAAATTTCTTAAAGTGTAAGTGATGGCATTAGACGCTGCAAAAGATCTACTTGGCATTATTTCAAAATCATGCCCAAAACGAGTTGCGTACGAATATCAAAATTTTCTACCCATTTATCTTTCTACAGCAATTTTATATAAATAAAATTTTTATATAATTCTCATTATTTCGGGGTTACATTCTTTTTCAGGCCACCATTTACCTCAAGTTAAAAGACATCGTAAAATGCCATATAAAGCATTCAATAACGGGAAATCGCTATATACCTGTTTGTACAAGATAATAATATTTTTTTGAACTTGGCTATGGATTTTTCTGCCAAATAGTTGTTGAAATTTTTAAGAGTTGGTGCGATAAAATGTAGACTTATTAAAAAGAATCTGCTTAGTGGGATTTCAAAATTTCATTTGATGATAATCTGCAATAAAAAAGGCTAAATTATGTTTTTCTGATATATATTTTATGTTGTTTGGAACAGTGTTTGGTCTTTCCTTCAATGTATTGAGCCTTAATTTGCTTTTGATAGCGTTTTAAGATTTAAGTTTGTTATAACTATCGGTTATAACGTGGCTCAATCTGCTTGAAAAGAGAAAGCACACATTCCTAATATCGTTAATCACTTTCACTTAAGGTATGATTTATATATATATATATATATATATATAACAAACTGTACGGTGCCCCACGTTCCCTTGGTATAAGCTGAAGGAATGAGAAAGCATATACATTTCTAATATATTTAACCGTTCGCACTTGAGGTATGATTTTTTTTATAAAAATAATATGCATAACCATATGATTAAGCAAAATTTTTCTAACAGATTTCATTTGTTATTTATTAACGAAATAATCTTGAAGTTATAACGGTTTTCTTTTGTCCTTACGTTGTGAACCTAAAATTATTTACATTATCTCAATAGTGAATTAAATTGTCTTTTTTCATTGAAGAAGCTCTTGCGTCTTAAAAACAATGGTCGTTTTTGTCCCGGTAGTAGTTCTGCAGTGTGCATTCAATTCATTCTTGCGATCACCGAATACTCTAGAACGCACAACATATAATTCTCCATGTGAAAAGCAATCTCTGGATAGACCTAAGGTGCTAAATTTTAAAGGTATACCCTGAACTTTTTTAATAATGATTGCAAAAGCGAGACAAATTTAGAATTGCAAAAACCTTCAATCTTTATCAGAGCTTTGTCGTAGATTTATGCTGTGAAATCTATAGTCATATTTAAATTTTCCTTGTGTTTTCAACAAAAAATATCATCAGCTATATAATTTATATTTCTACCCTAACTCTGTTGGAGATGAAGGCAAGCTGGCAGCCAATTTCTAATTACAAATAATGTACAAATTTGATTTAGTTGTAAAGTGTAACTCGTGTCATTAATTATATGTTTTAATTATCGATGACATTTTGAGCATAGGCAGTCACCTTAATTATTTTGTACTACGATGCGTTGATATTTAGCTGCATCTTTTACTGCAGGGTTGATTTTATGCGAGTATATTTTACATTTTTTTATTGTTTTATATTTAGCTTTGTAACTGCTTTTCTCATTTCTCAGTGCAATTGATGGAAATTGAACTCTGTGAATTAACGTTCATTTGACTTCAAATTATAGTGAAATCAGCCTCTTTGGAGTGATTTGTTTGAAGGAAATGGAATATTCTCCATTCTAATTGCGTTGGAATTGGGCTGTGTTGTTTTATTTATGTTTGTAGTTAAATATTTTGTTTGACTTTTTTTAATTATTTTTATTTTTTCCCTTCCTTTTTTATCCCTGTTTTTTCCTCGATTCAAATTTTTTTTTGAAATTTCATACGTTTTTGTTTTAAGTTTCCTTTTTTTTTAAGTGCAGTCTTCAATACATAAAAATAATGCGTTGCAGAAAATTCAAGTCATCATGCTCGCTTAGCAAAAGCAATGTGAGATGTAATCGCAAAGCATATTAAAGAACAGGCATCAGAGAATGAGCAAACCAGACAAAGAATGGCTCAAATACTCTCTTAAGAAGCAGCAGAGCAACGTGCAGCTAGACTTGACGATTGACACTTCTAAGTACAGCAATAGCATTTTGCAGCATCAGATCCACTCTGTTCTCAACAGAAGGAATACAGTGGGCTGCGTAGACTGAAAAATGCCTACGAGAAATAGCGTAAAACATGACTTTGCGCAAAGCAATAACATGATTTTAATCACCTTCCACTCGGTACAACCCAGCTGAGGATTATAGTTTGAGCCAGGATATTCTCATCGGCACAATGACTGGAGTATGTCCTAATTGAAAGGTTCTGAATTGTAATGGAAAACAAAAGGGATATGTTGTACCAATAGAAAAATTAAAGTGCCTCAACTTGAAAAATGACCAGAAACAATTAAACACTTTGCTTACCAGATTTACTGTGGATTCAAAGCATTTCCTAACTAACATCAGGAAGTACAATTCACTTTTTCAATAAATATAATTTTAAATAGAAATTGTTACAAGTCGTGCCATTTTTTAAAACGAAATTACACATTTATCATAAAGCTGGTTCCCTTCTTCTATTCACATATAGTCAACATAAGTTTCTACAAATGTACTTTATGGGTGATGGCAAGGACGAATTGAATGGATTCTGTGGAATTTCTAGTGGCATAATA
>BMAU01006651.1:0-12205 GCA_019973935.1 Trichonephila clavipes
AGCCAGGGCCTTTGCCACACAGTCGTATCTTACACAGATATTAAATTTAAAATTTTGAATAAAATTATCATTAGTTTAAAAATTTTCATCACTTACCGGTAATGACATATTAAGATCTCCAAGACAGAAATTAGATAGTAGAAAAATATAAAAATAAATATACACTGTTAAACTGCAAAACATGGGTACTCCCACACACACATAAATGACATTCAAAATATAATGAAATTCAAAATGTAGTAAAAATCAAAATGTATTTTTCAAAAATGTTCACATTTTCTTGAGTGGGTGAAGTAATGTTCACACCAATAAACGTTGTATCATAAAAATACACAATATCAAAAATAAAAACAATGAACACTTGAATTGGAAGGAAAACAAAAATACACTTGAAAATAATTGTAGTATAACATATCACATCAATGATAAATATCATGGAAACATCTAAGTTTATTTCAAAAATAAAAATAGACTTCTTTGTCTAAAAGTAAACTTAATAATCTGAATGAGACTATTAAGGAAGGGGGATTTAATTCACAGACTCTTCCCTCCTTATGTAATGAAATTTGCTTAGAGAATTTATTAGTATATATATATATATATATTATTTACAATGATTTGTCCATTTTGTAATAATTGGTTATGATCACAATCAATAACAAATTTAAAATTTATATTGGCTACATTCTGGTAGTCCTAGAATAATACATAAGGTAGACTACTATTAATGATATACAGATTTATGTTTCTTTCCGTCTGTCCAATTGTTAAAAAAGCTTTGCATAGTTGGTTGAGTTGAAAATTGCCATGAGCTTGGTTAATATTGTTACGTAGATCCGGATTCTATGATTTTATGCAAAAACAATCACAAAGAAAATAAACAGTTCCTTAAGAGCGATGCAAATTTATTATCAAAAATCCAATCCCTTCAATACAGGATTCAGCGGCAATATTCACAGGGTAAATATCCGAAGGTCTTCACACCTTCAACAGCAATCAAACACAATCACCAGTGTTTAAAAATACACGTACGTAAAGATTATTCACAAGCACAGCCGAGCTAATCGCTAGTCAAAACAATCCTCACTACTCGCTGGCTTAATCAAGACTCCCCGCCTTATCGGCGAGCATCGTTTTTATAGGCACGATAGAAACTTCCAGAAATATAACCGCTCGTGTCATCGAACGTGACACTAGTGGAGAGATCTACTACTTTCTAGAAGATTCCAGAGGGGGTTCCGAACTCGCCAATATGATCGCCAATGACGCCAACATGGTCGCTAGAGTCGCCAAATTGGCCGCCAACTTGGTCGCCAAAAATGATGCCAACTTGGCCCTACCACCAAGATTTCGCCAAATTCTCATTGAATCGCCATTATAACGTAAGGGGTGGCATTGCTTGTGAATAGTACAATTTTAACATGCAATAAATATAACATAGAGTAATATAAATGCATTAAACACTCAAATACAAATTATTTACACTATTTACACAAAATTCGTAACTATATGTATAGACCTAGTTGTTTGTTTTCGTAATCCAAGTTTATTTGCAATATCTGCAGAAATTAAAGATAAAGTGGATGCAGTGTCAATAACAATGCTTACATTGTTCTGTCTACATTGCATAATCAGATATATTGTCCAGGTTAGCTTGCCTTGACAATGTGGAGGTGTGTCTGAACACTTGTAATTGTCAATATGCTGGGCTAGAGACCTCAGTAGATGGTTGTTGTATCTGATTTGGGAATTATTGATTGCTAACCGGGTTCTCCGAGCTCTGAAAAACAGTGTTAGTGGCTAACGATGAGTCACAAGTAAATGGGGTTTGTCTTAATTGAGGTTGATTAAAAGAACACTGTGTTGTTTCTTTCTCTCTCTCTCCAATGGTATAAGCATTGGGAATACCTTGTCTAGTACAAATACTGCATGGATATGGTGGCATTCCATGTTTAAAATGTTTGGTGGGTGGGTTTAAATCCTCGATTTTCAAAGTTGTGAGCAGGATGATTTGGGAGATGTTGGGGACGCGTTGTGTGAAAATTTCGGAAATAGGGTTGAAAGAATTGTAATTTTGAGGTACAAAAGTACTTTGTCTTGGTCAAATGGGTACATTTGGTCTGCAAGTATTTTATTTAGGCTTAGGGCTTGTGTTTTCATTAGCCATTCATTCCATGAGCCATTCTGTAGGTGAGGTAGGAGGATTTATTGTCATTAATTGTTTAATATTGGTGGGCATTCCAACAGTAAGTCCTTCCAAAATGAGTTGAGGAGATACACCTAATTGTCTACCACAATTTAGTTTTTCATGAAAATATTGTTCTAAGCTATTTTTTAGTTGAAGTTGTGAGAAATCTGATAAATTTACTACATTAGATTTTAAGGAATTTTCAACAAGGATATAGAACAAAGATCTCTAAAATTAGAAATATTAAGGAGAGAGTGAATGTAATGGGTTAATGCAGACCATTTTAGATATTCTGATATGTTCACAATTTTCCAAATCTCATCTTTATTATTAAGTGTACATGCATTGTTAAAATAATCTAACTAAGCTTCTATTCTCATTCCATTCTCAGAATCAATAGGGATAATACATGGTTCATTAGGGGTTTGATTGGTAGTACTATTTACAACCAAATTGGTTTGTTCATTATTTGTCCTTTTGAAAACAGATCTGAGAATCATGTAGGTTATAAATTTAAATTTAAATTATAAATATTTTTTAAGTACCACATGTAAAATTAAAATATCAACAAAAATCAAAATATTTGCAGTTACTAATTATAAAAATTAAAATATCAAACATTAAAAATTTACATTTCTTATTTCCACCATTGAAAATATGTCAAATAACTTTTTTTTATGAAAATGATTAGCATAAAAATATTAAAAATCAGCATCCATTTTAAAATTATATCAGTATTAAATATGGAAAATAAACGATTTTGAAAATAAAACTTTCTTAAACATTTTAAAATAAATCACCAAAAACCAACAAGGCCCAACAGTGTGGATTCAAAAGCAAAACCAAATGAAAGCAAAAACACCACCGTTGAAAAATCGTTAAACTCAGCATACACGCATTTGATGATTTTTTTTCAATCTTTCTTCTGCTGGCATTGCACTTCTTTACATAACATTTAGAACACGGAACTGTTACACCAGGGGTGGGCAGACTTTTACAAGGCAGGGTGTACTTTCAATATATTTTTTCAAGGTGTTGCCATCCACCATGTGATGTAGGTGTAATGAGCAAAAAAAAGCTCAACACAATATTTGTATTATAACAATAATAAATACAGTGTGCACTTACTAATGCGACGCAATAACCAAGGTTCGAATCCTGGTCACGACACCAGATAATGCGACGCTTACTTAATTTAAACTATTTAATTTATTTCATTAAATCCATTTTAAATAAAACCAGGTTCTACTCTCCTTTAGCGCCGCATTATAGCTTAAGTTAAACATTAAATCTTTTAAAGACAATAAACTGTACGCTAAATCAAAAGACGTTCTTTAAATAACAATTAATTTATTAAACAATAAGATTAAAATTAAGATAATGTATAAAGTGACACATAACTGAATTTTTACTTAACTCTGAGAAAGAGGCGAGGAAGAGGAGTCATGTCGCCGCTTGGAGTCCCGCGGCCTTCAGCATGGGAAGGGACGTGTCAGACCAAGTGGGTGTGAGAGAGTGCGTCAAAAAAAAGAGTGAGAGATCTAATCAGGGTGCATCTCGTTTTTATTTGGCGGCAATTTGCTCCTGTGTTCTGGAGCGGATTCTTTACAGTAACTGAATCATTATCTCTCATTGGTCTAGAGTCAGCGGAAGGATATCCTCTCACGGTCAATGACATCCCCAAGCGCGGGAAATTCTAAAGACACCCCGATACCATGATATATTTATGGGTGTGGTGCCCTTTTCTAGGCGTGGGAACATGTCACCCTATTTGGTGGGGTAAGAGAGAGACATTCCAAATTCCTTTCTGTTGTAAACAACAACAGGGCAGATGTAAAATTTACAGTTGTACTTTAGGGACCGGTGACCTCCCATCATTACCTACATAACTACAGCAGAAAAACTTACTCTTTTAAATCTACGTTTTAAGTAAAACGCAAAATACAATACGAACATAATAATTATACCCGTAAATTTAATATCAAATGATGCATTTTCAAACAATTCACAATACATCACAAATGAAATAATTTTCTCTTAAAATTAATTCTTATAGCTATAGTCTCAATAGACGACTTAGTCTTCATTTTATATGCCCCAATTTTGAATACCTAGGTATATAATTGCTAACTGCTAATCTTACCCTGGATTTAAGTGGTCGTTTTTTATTTTTTGCATAATAAAGAGACAAAATACCGTGGGATGTGCTCGAAACGGATACCGATCTGTTCAGTTTTCGAATGCCTTTCATTCGGTGCAAAGAAAAGGATCGTGAGTGTAAAAGGACGAAAGCTATTGAAAAAAAACGGTCTCGAAGCAGACAAAAAAAATTCTTTTTTCAACGCATAAAAAACACACTTATCGCCCCATTGAATATTATAATACATCAAAGTGTGCAGAATCATCATACCTTTCGTTCGGTGCAAAGATTAGGATCGTGAGTAGAAAAGAAAGAAAGTTATTGAAAAAAAAAAAACTGTCTCAAAACCGGCCAAAATTTTTCTTTTTCAACGCTTAAAAAAACAAACTTATCACGCCACTGAATATCACAATACATCGAAATGTGCAGAATCAAGACATTTCGTCTGAGGTAATAAGTTTTATACCAGGTGCATAATCGAGCGAGTTATTTAAAAAAACCGTTCCGAAAGTGGGAACTTTGAAAAACGTTTTCGCCATTTTTTTTTCTTTTTTGAAAAATAAGGAGACAAGTTACCGCCCAATTTCTTCGAAACGAGTACCAAACTGTTCAGTTTTCGAATGTCTTCATTTCCGCGCAAAGTTTAGGATCGTGAGTGTAAAAGGACGGAAGTTATTCCAAAATAACCGTTTAGAAAACTGTTTTTTTTAATTTTTATCAAATTTTTATCGAAAGGAGTTATCATGCCCCCCTAGGGAGCGCACCCCACAGTTTGAGAAACACTGGATTACAGACATAATAACTCGTTGTCCAAACGCATCAATACGCTGATTGTACGTCATTGCCAAAGCACCTGCAGCGGACCATGGAATATTGCACTGGACAAAGAAGAATAAAAGAAATTTTCTTCATCCGACGAATCACGTTTTCTGGTTAATCACATCTGAGAGCAAGTGTGAATACACCAATAATCTCCAATGGTACTTGGTTCACAGTTTTATAGATACAAGGCAGTGACAACCATAATATGATATAAGCGATGTTCTTAAGACGCATTAGAATCCATCAACTCCATAGAATTCTTGATGTATGTGCGCTTTGTGAACAGACCAAGAGCATACGTCCATGACAATAGTGTTCCGTAAGAGAGGGGGTGATGGTGTTTACCAGTAGGATAATGCACCATGTTACAAGGGTCATATCACTAGGGAGAGGTTCAAGGAACATTCTGAAGAATTTCAAGTTTTGTCTTGACCCTCCGACTTCACTTGACATGAATCCAATTCAACATTTGAGGTTCCATCTGGAAAACCGAATTCATACTGTCACGCTACTTCCTCGCAATATATGAGTATTGCAGAACTAATTGGTGAGTGCTCTCCGATACCAGATACCTCAGACTATTTACTAGCACCTTTTCTAGTCAATGGCTCGTCGAGTGTAAGGGATTTTGTGGAGAAGTGGTGCCCCTACTTCATATTAAACAGGTGGCCATAATAATATTTTTTCAGTATATACAGTCGAGCCTTTATATAACGAACATCTATATTGCGAATTTTTCTATGCAGCAAACTTTTTCCTGGAACCTTGAACATTTCACGATTTTCATCGTAAAATAACCTCTCTATAGCGAAGTGCATCTTCTAGCGAAGTGCATATAACGAACTTTTCGTCTCCGTGGTTAATTTTTTGTTCTCCCTATTTTCAAAGTACTTCTGAACATTTCAAGTTATTCTCTCTTTAACCCTTTATCCCCCGCATTATGATTTACTGCACATTTTTTCATGCAAAATTTTTTGTTGAGTTACTGCATTGAAAATTAAGGGATATACATAAAAAATACTCAACGTTGGAAAATTTAATTCGTTATAGCTAATTAATGAAATTGGTACTTTAAAGTGCCGTCAACACACAACGGTCTAAAATATTTTCATAAAATAAAAAAACCAAATGACTTTTTACAACGAAGTTTTAACTCTTAAAAATGCTAAATAAACATAGACACCCTACATTTTGTGGTATAAAAAAATTTATTTTTGAAAATTATGAAATTTTTAAAAGTTACTTTTTGTACAATAATAGGTTTTACACATAAACTTAAATTTGATAAAATTAAAAAGAAAAAAGGTTTTATTTTCAGGAATACATAAAAATACATTGCATGTAGTGCATTTTGAGTGGGATTTCGAATGGATGTTTTTTAATATTCAAAATTCACAACAACCGCGATTTGAAACAAAAGGTGGCCAATGGCATCCACGATTTTCTAAGCGAATATCGTCAGAAACAGAGAAGTTCCCTTTTCTTCTTTTGCTTATACAAAATCCTTGCTCATTTTTATTAGTTTTGGGACTCCCTTTTCATTTCGGTTGTGCTTTTGATTTTGTGAATAGTCCTTTGGTTACATAAGGACTGGAATAGATAAATTGTCATTCAGATGAGAGAATATTTGATAATATTTTATAGTATCGATTACCTATCATAGTTTGTTGAACGACATTCACTGACGTATCTACATCCGAAGATCAGTATAGATGATTCCTAGGCAGTTTGTGATAGCCAAATAAAAACTGTAAGCCAATAAATCCATATATCTCATTCACAGTTACTCGCCTAACTGAATTCTGCTTTTGAGTGATATAGAGGTTCGTTTGTGAAAAACAATATTTTCAATGATATCTGCACCAATAAATTGTAAAAAGAAATCTGTTGGTGTAACTAAATGCAGATTTAACAAACCCAGATTTTATGAAGAAAAAAATCGGAACTTCGGTTTGGACATCTCTTTTTTTTCCATTCCCTAGTCACTTTTGTCTTATTGCATCCTGAAGTAGAAATGTTGTATTTTTTGAATAAAAACTGCTGCACCCTGGGTCTTGTTCAATTTCTTAATCGCCTACTTCAGAATCTGACGAAAATGCCAGCAGATTATTTGCTAGAACTTCTTCATCTGAAGAATCACCTGTTGGTGAATTACTGCTTTCAGATGGTAGGCTCTCTAATAACTCCAAAACCTCTTGAAGACTGAGCTTTATTTTTCCAGACGTTCTAAGAAAGGGGTAAGAAAACTAGCACCTTGAAAACATTCTATTATTGTTAAATATTTTAGTTTCCCACAAAGAAATTAAAATGTTAATTTTTTTATAAGGAATAGAAATTCATTTAATAGTGTAAAATAAAGAAAAAACCAAGCTCACACAGAATCAAGATTCAAAATTTTTTTAAAACTTTGAAATAAAACAATAATAAAGCAAAATAAATAGTAATGAGGCTACAGCAAAACAAGAAACAACAATAAGCCTCACGGGTGAAAAAAAAGAGGAAAGAAACGAGTCTTACTGTAGTCGCATATAATGTGTAACATCTGACATGTTATCGTGGTAAATACGCAATATTAATTTTTTTCCTGAAAAAAATATGAATCGGGTATGATTGGAAATAATTTTCTATCGAATAATTATATCTTTAATGAAATTTGTATTTAATTAAAACAAAAGGAGTAATGCAATATTTTATCAAAATTAATTATTCTTGTTCAATTTGGGGAAGAGCGGAGACTAAAAGACTTATGATAACTAAAATATGACACATATACTTGTGATTTCAAAGTATTTTATCGTTGGGTGAATGACCTGAGTACCCAGCTCTTTCGAGCTACAAGTAGGTATTTGAGTGACTGTACATGATTGACTTTTGCCCTTTGTTAAGTTTAAATGCTTTAAAAATAAAATAAAAATACTGGGGATTTTGGGGAAAAATAAAAATTTAAAATATTAAAATTAAGAAAAGAAGCTTCAAAGTTGGCACAAAAACACCGAAAATAAAGTTAAAGTTTCGATTTGGGGGAAGGTTTAACCAATGAGAATGCAGCTAGGATCATGAAAAAGTAGTTGAAAATAAAACAGAAAACAGCTTTTTTAAAAGCTTTTAAAAATATACTATTAAGAATAAAAATAGCAGAGGAACATTTAAATAAAAAGAGACTAGTCGGAATAATTTTCCGAGGAAAATTAAAAAGTAAAAAATTTTTAAAAAATGGAAAAGCCCGGCGATCGAATCCGATACAAAGCATTGAGAGAGAATGACTCTAACCACTAGACCACGGGGAACACGTGGAAAGAGGTGAACTAATCATTAAGATGGAGGAAGCGAGATTTGAGAGGAGAAAAATAATTACATGAAGAGGAGGTCTGAGAGAATATTTCTAGATCTGTTGAAATTTGGATCAGGGATATATTTTTCAATATCCAAGATCGAGAGATTACTAGAATTATCAATATTTTGAAAGAAGTCTGTTGCAATCTTTTTAATGAACTGTCTAATTTACAGCTAATTTGATTAACTGTCTAATTAAACTAATTTTACTTGCGGTCCTGAGGTCAATTTCAAAGTATTTTTAAAAACTGTTGAAAAACAGCGTCAACAACAGTACCACGTTAGCAATTGAAACATTCTAACTCTTGTGTTCATTTCTGAGCTTGAGGTCATCATTCACATAAAGCTATGAGCAGCTCAGCTTTGGACAAACTGAAGTTAATGTCCCCACTCAAAATCAGGGGAAGCGAGTGATAATTTTTTTAAAAGAGCAGAACCACCTTCGTTATATGGTGAAAGTACAAAAATGCTGGAAAACCTTTAATTTTTTTTTTTAACCGTTTGATTCGAAGAAATGTATACGACCACCGAAATCACTCGTTTGTTCATTTTCAAATAAGAGGCCGCCGCACTTATGCCCCCAATATCATGACTAACGGATTTAGAGTTGCGCTTTCCCGAGTGCTTGATGGCTGCCAGAGTTGAAGCCCCAAGCGAGGGTAGCGAAAAACACAACCACGCACTCCCATTGGTCAAATCAAGTAGCGCGTCACATCCTGTTACACACATCCGTCCCTTTTCACGAAATCACTCCCAAGCAAGTGGCATGTAACTTACGGAGTTCCTGTCCATGAAAGGGACGTACCTCCTCATCAGAAATGATAAGTTTAGAGCCGAATTAATGGGTGACATAAGGTGAGAAGAAAAAGTTTTCAGATAAAATTAAATGGGCAGACCAGGTCGCTAAACAGTGGTGACGAAGCCTCTGCACACCGAGGAAAGAAAGTCCCAGCTTGCTGTAATTCTGATTGGCCGTGGCCGTTTGAATGCAGAGAAGTGGGCGTGGAGATGGACTGGGTCGATCCGAAAATAAACGACCCGAAACAAGGAGGGAGATCTTGAATTACCAAAAACCAAAATGGTTGATTTGTCGAATCCGGCACTTATCGCGCCAAGTGTTTTCATAAATCGATAAATGCGCCAAATCTGGTAACCCTTCTGAATTCGTTTTTCAGTGGAGGAAAAAGTCGCTTTTTTGGTGAAATGCGGCATGCGCAGTAGATGTTTTTAATTTTAACAGTTTTTAACGAAGTTAGCGCCTGTAATTGGTTTTTTTTTTATTTTAACAGTTTAATTCTCCAACGGCTTTTCTCGCGCATGAGCAGAAAGCTTTTTTTCTTCAAAATCCGTTACACAGCAAACGGTTATTTTCTTTCTGCCCGGTTGGGTCAGCTGTTTGGCTTCTCGTTTTCTTCGATTTGGGAATTACTTTTTACAGGCTATTTTTCTTTTTTTCTTTCTCCCTCATAAATTACAACAGATTACTGTTGATGTTCAGCGATGATGCTGTTAGAATTAATTTAAATGAATGCATGCAGAAGTATGATGAGTATTCTGAAAGGTTTTTTGCCTTGTTGCCTGTGTTTGGAAAGAAAGCGGTTTTAGAATGGTATGAAAGAAGGTTTGATTATGTCTTCAAAGGTAAGCATACCTGTCTGAAATGTGGGAAACCTATGAATTGAGAGAAAGAACAGGCAAAGTGTAATGATGGTTTTGAATGGATGGGAAAACGTCTAGTGTGAAAGAGGAGAATCATTATGTTTCTCGAGCAAAGGAAAGGGTATTGGTTTCAACTGAGCAACACATGGATATGTGTACGGTTTTGTTAGTGATGCGTAAATGGTTCGAAGGTGCCCTCAGAAATATGCGGCCGCAATTCTTTGGGTGCTGGTTCCGCCACACGGCTGTCGATTGGTATAATTTCTGTAGGGAAGTATGCATATTACGTTTTAATTAGAGATAGTTGCAAGATTGGAGAGGATGCGATTGTTGAGGTGGATGAGAGTAAATTGAAAAATGAAATATGGTAAAGGGAAGACCCGTGAATGGAAAATGGGTGCCTGGAGGTACCGAAAGGAATTGGAACAAATGTTTTTTCAGAGTGGTTCTTTATGTCGAACGAAAGAATGTTTGTTTGCTGTCATTAAAGAATGGGTGTTGCCTGGTACCACAACCATTTCGACTGTTACTTCACACAATTGCTTTGAAAGATGAAGGTTTTCAGCATTTGAAGGTAAACCACAGTCTGACGTTTGTGTGTCCGGGTAACAGGTGCGCATACTAACAGCATTGAGGGTCGTGGAGTGGAATCAAACGTTTCCTTGGAAATACGACTCATCGCACCGAGGACATGTTTGATTCATATCTGCATGAATTTATGTGGCGAAGGAAAAATTCCCATTCCGTTGAAAACGAAGTCTTCAAAACGCTCTAGCGGATGTGGCAGTGTTTTTCCTCCTTGCAACAGGACGTCCTGCCGGAGCACGAAATAATTCAGCAAGATGCTCAAAGCCGGGGACATCCTCTAAGTAAACGTCAAGTTATTTACGGTAAGTCAATAAGCATTTTCATTTTTAAATGCCTCATTTTTGTAGCGATTTTCAGTTTCTAAACATTAGCGATTTTCCTTCCGAAATCTTGAATTTCGCGTTTGGAAGTGCTATGGTGTGTTGTAGAAGGTAAACTCCAAACACAACACGCAAAACACGCCAAATTGGTGATTTTTCAAAATTTTGGCGGAGAAGTGCTGGATTCGGACAATTTCACCAATAAAATTCCAATATCCCATAGAATATAAAGAGAGGGAGAAAAATTTTGAATAAAATTTAAATGAACCAACTTGCAAATTGCCTGTAAAGATGGGGGGGGGACTAAAAAACAAGAGTAATATAGGACTAGTCGCGGTATAAGAATTTATGTAACGTAATGAAGTCATATAAGTGATAAACATGATGATAATTGATAATAGGAAACAAGGAATATCTAGTTCTCAAAAATATGACGATCGTTCGAAGGCATTGATTTAACGCAGATTGTGCTGGATGTGAACAAATTTTAAGAGAGAATCGATAGATAGTACCGTGCCTCCATCTGGTTGGTGGCCGAAAAGGAAAGCAGAAGTGACAACAACAACCGCAAACTGAATCCGACGGATCACCCTTCCCGATTTCGACCACAGTGAACATCGCTTCAAGAACGTTAAATCCGCGACTCTCGGTGCGGAGCTAGGATTTACAGAATATGGTGGTGAGAGTTTTTAGTTTTAAGTAGAAAGTTTAAATAAATGCTTTAGTTAAAATTAAAATTAATTTAAGTTCAATGATAAAAAAGCTAAATTTGTAATCTAAGCCTTTAGCTTGGGGAAAATTTATAAATTGCATCAAGAAGTGGCGCTTTTGAGATGATGACACCGTGATCATATGCAGGTTGGTTACTAATTAATTCATTGGGAAAACGTTAGAAGATTATCAAAGAACCTTGTGAAAGGTTCTTTATATATGGTAAGAATGGTCGTGGCCTTGTTACGATATATGACCTCATTGCGTACGAACCAGAAAGCATTTACATAATTTATTCCAAAAATGAGCGTTCGTCAGCGCGTGTGTAATTTCTTTTAAGTGGCACATGCCAGCGAATCCAAAAATCGAAATCACTCCCAACAAAATATCCAGCAACTGAGAGGGAAAGATGTTACACATAAAAATGTTTGTTCGAATAATCTG
>BMAU01006652.1:0-19000 GCA_019973935.1 Trichonephila clavipes
AGTTATCCTTGTATATATATATATATATATATATATTTATATATATATAAGTACAGTTATCCTTGTATATATATATATATAAGTACAGTTATCCTTGTATATATATATATATAAGTACAGTTATTCTTGTATTGTAATGCTAAGAAAAACTGAAGATTTCATGGAATTTTTTATCAATATATTAATGTATATATGTATGCCGTTATTTTTAGGTCACTCAGAAGTACTTGTTCTTTTTTTTCCAAGCTGCTTTTGTCTTGTTTTTTAAGTTAAACACTATTTTTTTTTCAAAATATCTTTGTTATTATCTCTGTTATACAATTATCTATATTAGTTCTATATAACAGATATATTAAAAAAATCATACAATAATTAAATTGAATCCATCACAATAGAAGAAATTATTTTTCTATTGTAATGAAAAATTCTATTGTAAATTTTTTAAGGAAAGGGAAATTAAAAGTTTTAGGCTAAAACTCCTACTAAGTAGAGAAAAATTCCTAAATATACTTGTTTAAATATAAAAAAAGGAGAAGCTGCGTAAAATGCGTCTTTCAAAATGTCTCTTGAAATAAACTCCCGAGAGAAGCTGAATTAAACATTCTCCCTCACTGTACATACAAGCGAAAGTCTGTAAATGATTTAATTCTTTTTAAAGAAGCCCTACATAAACCATTTCAAGTTTAACCCTGATTATAACAATGTTTCTTTGTAATTTTGAGGTTCAATTCGCTTAACGATAACTGCAAAAATAATTGAGACTTTCATTCAATCTCAGCATATTTAGAATTTTAATTTTAGTCCTGGCAAGAGTCCAAAGTTAAGAAAGTCTATAAAAAGAGAAATAAGTGAAAGCTTTGAAATAAACAGAAGAATATTGTAAAGAAGAAAGAAAACTAAAGAATGTCCTTTCAAATATTGATCGGCTGGTAATTAATGATACCAAAAAGGGATTAATTCTGCTATACGAATAATTATTAATTTTTTATTAGCATATTCAGCTGGAACAATAAAAGAATTTACAAACAATAAATAAGTAAAAGAAATAATTTATTAAAAATTAAATAAAAAATATTGAATGGGTAAAAGTAATTATAATATGGAAAAGTCATTAATTCGTAAATCACTTCCAAAGGGAAAGATAAGAATTTTTCCATTTGTATTATTCTGACAAATAAGAAGCAAATCACAGAAACAATTAATAAGATTTGTCGCATAAAATTGTTTTCATTCTATAAGTTATAAAAGAAAGAAAGATGCAATTTACACAAAGGAGCAAAATCGTGAGGTGTGTGTTTGTAAGTTCGAATCCTTACGCAAGAACAAGGAAAAAGTACGATAGTTTACATTAATTCCTGTTTTAAATATATATATATTAAATAAAAGTACTTACGCTTTTCGAAGCAAGCAATATATTTTGAAGCATTTGTAAAAAAATCCGACCATGCTTCATCAATTATATAATTATTACTAATATTTTTGATGAAGCTTAGTTGTTAACATATATTTCAAAAATTTCCTTTCTTAAAACAAAGAAAGAAAAACTCAAGGATTCTTTCCCTTACACTGCGTTTAATATCTCAGAAGATAAAACTTGTTAAGAAGTGATTGTAAGATGGTATAAATTGATAAAATAAAATTACTTAATTCAAAAAGAGAAAATATCGCACACAACATCAATTAATTCGGTAAGCAAATATGACCACGATTCGAAATGATATTAAAACTCTAAATGGAGCCTAATAAAAATATATTAAGAAGAAAATCACTCAAAGCATCTGAATTATATTGTGTTACTGTTATCAGTTGTTGCTATAAATTATCATACATAGATTCTTAGAAAGGGAATAGATTCCAGGTACTAGGGGTCTTCCAGTGGGATTCCAGGTACACTTATTGCCCGCTGAAGGCATTTAAGTAGCCCATCATTTGAATTATAGGCAATTTCAGGAAGAATGGCCTTGTCTGTTTTTTGTCGTAAGAAGCGCCATTTTTTCTCTTATTCTTTATACTTAAAACATTTTATTGATGTGCTTAATATATCCATTTGAGATAAAACGTTCTTAAAACAACGAATTTTTCACAATTTTATTGTTAATTTCGAATATAAAAAATCCGACTTTGCATAAAATCTCACAAGTTTTCAGAAAAATGTGGCCTTCTCTCTTTAGCACACAAAATATTTTATTTTAATTCGACTCCTATTTAACGGTTTTAAAACTGATATATATACATATATATAAGTAAATTTGTAACACCCTCTTTACCCTTAAAATTAGTTGTAGTCTCTTAAAACACAACCCCCCCCCCTCCTTTCTTCTTTAAATTTCCCGACTGCGCATTAGTTTTTGACAGTCCTGTGGCCCGCGATTTATTGTAAATTTATCGATGTGTCCCTCAAGCATTAAAGGTTGAAGACCCCTACACCAAAGAATGCGCCGAGGTAAAATCTGTGTTGTAAAAAATTAAAAATCTGTTGATCTTTTTGGGTGAGTTGACCCCTCCCCCTACTTATGTACACCACTGACTTTGTGCAAACTTAGTGTAAAACGCAATTAAATATCTTGTTTGATAAAAAAATAGGCAAAATATGCCGATTTCTTTCAACTTTTCCCGGACAAATATAAAAAATTATATATATGGGTCTGAAAATAAACAACAATTTAGTAGAAATAGAAGTCTTAAACCATAGAATGTAAAAATTGTTTACACATCGTTATTTGCACATATGTTAAGCGAACTAAAGTACGAAAAAAAGAGTGTAAGTAACCAAGAGTAAGTAACACAAAAATGTATCTGAAAATTGTTCCTTATTAAAAACAATGCCTCAAAAGGAAAGTACTGAACATTAGTGTTTGTAAAACAAGTGAATTTTGAAATTATTTCTCATTTTTTTGTATACAGATTTTTTTACATTTATGTATTTAGATTTTTATATATTTGACTTAAGAAAAAAAAAGTGTAAATTAAAATAACACTTATTATTCAGACAAGGTATTAAACCTTTTCAGAAAATTCTCAAATTTTTATTCATTATAAAATTTGCATCATAGTTGCAGAGGAAACATATTTTCAGGATTCTTTTCCCTTCAAATATTTAAAAATTCTCCTGTAGGTCTTTTTTCACGATTAAGTCAAGACTTTTTCTGTCCCAGAAAAAAAGATGACATTCTCATGAATTCAGTGAATGGCTGTATTCGATTTCTTAGTTATTAAGGGCACACGATAATTACCTTGCAATTGTTTTGAAGTCGTAAAAGTTGTTACAGCTATTTCATACAATGATTCCTTTAACCACTTAACCGTTTCTTTTTTCTGTCATATTATGTCAAAATATAAGCATATTTTTTGTAAACATTTTTAAGATGAAATATGTTATATAAACTGAAATCAGCAATTAGAAATGTTATAAATATTGAATTTAAGGAATTGTGCTAATTTATATTTTTATTGAAAAAAACATATTTTTCCTTAAAGTTGGCTTTTTTGAGGAAAAAAAAGGCGAACTCAAAAGAACACTTTACAAAAATGTACATTAGATTTAATAAGATGACATTGTACTTATAGTTAATCATTCTCTTAAAATTCTGTTTTTGTGTGGTAAATTTTAAAACGGAGAGACAAGCATAGTTCAACATCGAAATCGGGACAAAAATATCGTGTATCTTTTTTCACCCGTTTTCCAAAATCGTTTCTTTTCGACCATCACACAAAACATTGTCTTGTTGGTCTCAATATTTTTTCGGTGGGAGGAATATCTTCTAAAAAGTTTTTTTTTTCTGTCAAACGTAAGAGACTGGGCAAAATTCTTGGTGGTTCTTTTTTCTCATTTTCCGCCTCATGTCTTTCAATAAGGTGACCTATAATATTAAGCCTGAATTTCAAATGAGAGATAATTTTCCTCCCAGTTTCTGATATAAAACGAAAGAATTTCACAATGATGTATCTAAAAGAAGGAAGAATATTTTTTGTACAACTTCTTGCCTCTTTTTTTGTGTTATTGGGTAATTTGTGAGTTTCTGATCCATTTTATCTACATCACAAGACAAGTCCGATAAAAAATTTTCATTACTGCCAGAACTATTTACAGAAATTTCAGACTCACTATCTGAGTCAATATCAGATATCTGTTATAAGCCCCATATAATCACTCATTTATTTTCTATTTTAAGCTCCAAACTTAAAATAAATAGTGTCCGTATCTTGTGGTCTAGAAAAAAGATAATTACCACCTTATCTAATCTAAAAGAATACAATAAAATTTTTTTGTAATCCTAACTTTACTCGACTATTAGAGACATCTGTTAGAAACATTGCACACTAAACGAGCAAAAAATACTGGCAAATCAGAGGTTTAGAGTAAAAAAAAGTGTTGCTCGAGCACCGCTCGTAAACAGGGGAGTGCCATTTCAAGTGCCTGAGCAGTGTTCGGGTAAAACAGGGAAGTGGTTTAATATTGGAATGATATGGCCAAAATATATTAATGGGGGACTAAAGGGAAGCTCTAAAATATTTTAAAAAATGCTACTTGTAAGGAATTTTCATTAAGTTCTGCATACACAATGTTATTAAATGCTTATATATATATATATATATATATATATATATATATATATATATATATATATATATAATTAAATAAAAATCCCTTGTTTAAAAATATTAATTGTGATAGATTTAGCTCTCTCATCAGGTTTGTACTAAAATAGAACTATATATATTATAAAGGTAACTATCATCAACAGATTAAAGGATTGCCACAAGGTGGCCCAGCTAACAACTATCTAGCCAATTTTTATTTGCATTATTTTGAAAGTAGCTTCATAGGTAACTCTGAAAATAACATTCTCCGTTATATAAATGATATTATCATTGTTGGCAAGCAAGACTAAATTTTAAACCTAACACTAGTTTTTGCCCTTAATATCTCAATTTAATACAGACAAATTGTAACAACTATGATGCAAATTTTCTTGATATAGATGTAGATAATATATATGTAGATGTAGATAATATATGTTTTCTTGATATAGATAATGTTATATTACTAATATTTATGACAAAATAGATTAATTTAAATTCAATATTATGAATGTAACTCATTGGGAAAGAAATCTACATATTTCTATATTCAGAAATATTATTATTAATTACATACAACACAACAAATTTCTTGTTTCGAAAAAATCAGATTAAATAAATTACTATAAACATTTCATTAAATTCTACTTAATTCAAAAATACTCAATTAATTTTATTAAAAGTTATTTGTACAAATAAATTCTAAACAGTAAGGATTAAATTCCTTGGAATATTAATAGTTTATTATTATAAATTCATCAATTTTCTTAGTTAGATATACTTATAGTTACTTGCATATTCAAATTATAGCTAAAATTATTTACTCCCTTAATTTTATTTTAACCCTATAATATTTATAAAATATTTAAATGAATATGTAATCCTGGTGTCTCTCAAGTAACGGTAGGATTTATACATGTATTATTTAATTATTTTAGTACAGTTAATTTCATACTTTTGCTAAGTGCTACTATTCAAGCAATTCCAATGTTTGAATTTGTATTTGTGTCCAGAATCTGACAAAAACTTGTTTATTCAACTCTGATTTAGCACGGGCTATGCATTTTTTTAATGCAATTTTAGGTAAGCAATTATTTATATATATGGAGCTCTCCTAAGTATATATATATATATATATATATATATATATATATATATATATATATATATATATATATATCTTTAATTCTCTTTTATTTTCATAATATCTAATGTATATTTTCTAATATCTGGATTCAATTACAATTTTTCTGTTTTTGTATGTTTGAGCTATAGTAATATATTGCCGATGCATGTCTCTAAAGTAAAAGGAATAATAACTATATATATTTATATATCTAGTATTTCGTGATGTAAAATTTAAAATAATGTTTTGAAAATGTTATTTATATTTAAACATAAAAATAAAGAATTTGACACATTTGATGAATTTTTGTGAAATGAAACATAGGGAAAAAAGGAAGAAATTTCGGAAGGAAGAAAAAATATTCTTTTACAATCAATTTTTAACAGGAGGCCACGTTTAACTTCTTTCAATATATAATGAAAATAATTTGTTGAGCTTTTCAAGGAAATTTCGAATGTAAAGAAACATTTTTGAATGCAAAAAAATAATTAGAAAAAGGAAATTTTTAAGCATGAATGTAATGAAGGCGTGTAACCTAAGTAAAGTATCGAATTTAATTACTTTCAAAATAAATATAAATAAAAAAGGCATTCAATGAGCGAAAAGTTCTCAGATTTGAATACTTTTAATTAAATGTTTTAGTTTTTATGAATTTTTAGCTTTTCTTGTGTATTTAAACCTTTTTATACTAAAAGGTCAAACTATTTTCAGCAATCTTCCAGGCTGAATCAAAAGATTTGTATGGTTTTCTCTGTACGCTACACAAGATAAAGCTTTCTCTTGGAGCCCTTAGCTCCCCTTGACTAATTGGTGTGGATCGTTTCTGAGAAACCAATCATTTCTTTTAACTTTCACTACACCAAACAAAAATAATTTATCGTACCATAACACTAAGCAAAATATGCTTAAAAATACAAGAACATGCAAAAAGAAATGTTTACTTTTTTAGAAAAACAGGTCTGCTTTTTATGTTTAATTCGTTGTACGTAATAATAATGGAAACAATTGTTTAAAATTATTTCAATTTTATAAAAAAAAATGTCTAATAGGCAAGGATGTTTAGAATCGAGCACAGAATTTAATACGGAGTTATGGTGGTGTAGCAGCCACACTATTTAATTTGAAAATTCTTGATTAGAAGGTGATAATTAGTTCTATCATTTTAATTACAGTTGTTACATTAAAAAAAAGCCGAAAACATTAACATCATCAAAGGATATTAACAAACTTTCATCATTCCATCACACTCCCTTCCACATTTAACGTCCTCATTTCCTTGACTGGCATAACCTTTAGGCTCTTTCATTATCAACCATGGAATAAGATCATGCCGCTGTTTCAAACATTAACACTCAATTTAAAAATATTATTCTGTTATGTTGTCTAAACTCGCGATTTCATTTTTTATAAGTTACTTTTCTTTAATAATGCTCAATCATAGTTGTATACTTGAAGGATAAAATTTGCCCTTGGCCTATTCTCCCACTTTGTTCTTCAAAATCAGAAGTAGGAATTAAACAGATATTTTATAAATAACATTAAAAAAACACCATTAAATGCAATCACTTTTTTGTGAGGTGGTAAGCAAATAAAGAAACACAGATACGATAATTAATAAAGTTATAAGAGGTAATTTGATTTATTGAACATTGTTTTCATATACCTATATGACAAAAAAATTTCTTACTTTCATCAGTCAGAGAAGGCAATGGACAATGAAATATAATTCATTAAATACCTACAGTTGGAATTATTTTTAATTTTTAAGAATTCGTGAAAACATCAGGACAAGTTCAAACTATTTTTTCATTAGCTACAACAGGAGCTCGGATAAGCATATTTTCATATTACGATAAAACCTTAGCCAACAGATTTATTTAGAGTGCACCAAATACAATCACAAATAATTTTCTAATTCCCATCGCCTCCAAAATATGGAGGTTTAAATTTATTATTTCTTAAGTTTCAAGAAGTGTATAAGAAATCCAAGTAATGAAACTCTTTAATAAAACCATCCAAAAAAAAGATACAACTACAGAAGTTACAGTACATTATTTAAATTTGAGCAATCTATATGAAGGATCATTCATCTCTATTCTGATTTTATCATAAGCTAAGCAGATTCAATACCAAAAATAAAAATTTATGAGGTATACATGTAGATGTATGTCAAAATTTTAAAAAAGAATTCACCATTAACATGTGTGCTACATTTTCGTGATTTTATTTAAATATTGGAATTAATTTCTACAGAATAAGAGAAAAAACGGTAATTTTCTTTTTAGTATAAGACAAATTTTATTCATTTTTGTCGAAAATATTTTATAAACTTTGTATCATAAGAATGTATTCAGTTTCATACTCAATAAACACACACACACACTTTATATGTTCTTTTCTATATATTTATCAACGCGAAATTCATTAAAAATCGCATCACAAGATAATTTTATAAGCCTTTTCAAGCCATAATTTTCATCTTAATGTCGGTTAGCAAAATGAATGGTCTGATTTCACATAAAGATTTCGAATCGTATAACTGAAAAATTTTGATAGCAGCCAGCGACCATTTGGGATAAGGAATTTGAAAAGTGAGCTCATACCTCTGATAGTTCTGGATCTTTGCTGAGGGCTTCATACAAAGTCTCCGATGAAACAAAGTGTGCTAGAGACGCCAACAGGATTGCGCACACAAAGTTTATCAAGTGCACCATTTTTCGTGTTGGAAACAAACTTTACAGGCGCCAAGACACGTCCTCTTTGAGAAAGCAGTGGGCTTTGCAAGGAAGAGCGTCGAAATCAGAAGATTCCTCAAGAGATTTCAGAGCAATAATCTCTCACATTGAGTGAGGACAGCGAAACTTAGCAGCGACTGAAATCAATCAGCCTCGCATTCACCTCTGCAAAGACCACTGGGGTTGCTTTAGCGTTCACTCGTCGCCAAAAACTTGCGCCAATGGCCGGGAAAAGATCTGATCGAGAACACAAATTCCATGACTCTCTTACTAAAGAAACATTTCACAGGAGAGATTCTGTGCCATTGAGAAAGTTTCTGGTACAAGAACTGAAAAACAAAGTCATAAATAATCCAATTGTAATTATTTCGCAGCTAAAATATTCAACTACTCAATGAAAACAAATCTGAGAACTATTCGTCTTCACGAAACAATGAAATGCAGTTTGTCTTTTAATTGAAAAAATGCCACTATCAATAATTCACGCACATTTTTTTCAGTAACTTCATCCAACTATACTTTTTCAATTAATAAATGATCAAAGTATAATAGTTCGAAGGGTCGTATATATGAATCACCCGTATGAATAAATGCACAATTCTTTTTACATTTAAATCCAGCGTTTCTCAAACTGCGCCCCCCCTTTCAGAGAGGCCTGATAACCCAGCAAGGGAGGCGCGAGCATATCGAAAAAGTCGAAAACAACAAATTAATTTTTTAAGAAAAATATTAATTTAATGAAAGGAAGTAATACAAAATGCATTCTGACATAATAGAAAATACATATTTCTACTGAAATAATACGCTTATAAATGTATCAGTACTGCATAATGTATTTGATCATTAGTTTAATTCTAAGTTTTAACAAGAAGTTTAATAATATATTAGTTACCCCATGAACATGTCATACAATTACATACCAAATTTAGTACTTCTTTTGGTAATTTGCGTGATTCAAGTCGTATTGTAACGTTAGCGTCCAAGTGTATTATTTTTGAATTCAATTCATTGTTACTGTATGGAAGGGGGCGCGATGAAAATTATGATTGTGAACATTGAGTCGCAAATATTGAAAGTTTGAGAAGCACTTTATTAAACGCTTCATTTAATATTCTTTTCAAGTTGCATGAAAAAAAGATCACTTTCTCAAAAATATATAGAAAGAATTGGCCTTTTCTTTCTCGCATTTAATACATTATATTAACAAGAATATGTAACAATTCAACCAATCAAATTTGAAATAATCTTCATCTAAATACCTTTCGAAAAGCCCTATATGTCTCTCCTATCCATTTTTATACACCCCTATTAATTGCAACAATCAAAGATGACGAGGAATTTTTACGTTGAATATATATATTCATTTTTACTTCATAATTTCTTCAATATATTCATTAAAAATTTGCTTTTAGCTCAACTTGAAACGTATTTTACTAATTTCTGATTTTTAACAAGTTTCGAGATTATTTACGGAAAGTCACTTAAGTGTTAAGCAATCAAAATTTTTTAATTTGATAATTTTCTCTTTATTTTCATAATACATTCGTACACAAAATCCTTTTTATTTAAATTTAATTTCATTTTGAAAAAAAGTTACAAAAATAATTCAAACTCAAACTAATGTTTTTCAAGTAATGCCAAGTCAATTATTTTCAGTAATTTCAAACTCTTGTTCCTTATCTACATTGATAGATAAATAATTCCCATTATTTCATTTATTATAATTAACTTTTCTTCTTATTTAACCAATAAGAATTTTGAATAAGTTTTAACTGCATTAGATTTCAATGAATAATTTATTGTTAAATTCGTGAGAGATACATTTTTTTTTTATAATTTTTACATTCTGAGGAAAAATATTTTGTAGCATGATGCGCTATTTATTCTTCATTTCATACAATCTAAAGTTATTACATTTTTTTTTCAGAAAAAAACGTTTTAATTTACTCGTACAGTTATCCCCTGTTTTTCTAATATAAATTATGAAACTGCAGATAGGGTATGATGTGGATTAGTTGTGATCCCCATACTCAACAAATCAACAGAGTCAGTTTAGAATGAAGTGTTAAAGATTTGATTTATTTTCCCAAATTTAAATTTGAAAATCCTAGTCCTAATCCTAGTCTAGATTTATTTTTAAAAAATCACAAGCCCTTCCATGTTTGTTTTCTTATTTTAAAAAGTGTTCCCTTCTATCTCTTCTTTGATAGATGCACTTGTTTGTTCCAATGTAAAGCATACGACAGAGGAAAAGAAACACATCTCTTCAGAAGAAATAAAGAAGCATGAAGCAAATTTGATGCGAAGGTTCCCCGTTCACTGAAGCCAAAATCTCCCATGAGACAATCTGGTCACTAGTAATGATACTGCATCCAAAAACTGATTTCACTGAAAGATGTCTACTCGATACTTGGGTCCAAAATTTATTTGTAAATAATACTCAGATCAATGGCATGGGACTGAAGTAGCGAATGGATTAGTCTTTGCCAATCGCATGTGATATTAATTTCATAACTCAGTTGTGTGTGGTTATGGACTTAGTAATAAAATAACAATCCAAGTTGGAATACCGAAAAATCCACGTGGTGTCCTTTAAGCCTTGAATTGTAGATTGTACGAGCTCTTATCGATCAGCCATGCTGCAGATATATTTTTAACTATAGATTTTCTCCCGACCTTAACGGATTCGGGTGACTTTTTCAAACGTCCTTCGAACAGAGTTCTAGTCAACTTCTTTTCCAATTCGTATAAAAAAATCGACATAAAAATGCTGAGCGTAATATGCAATAAAAAGATCTAGGAAATGGGTGTCCTTCAAAAGTAATACTAAATATTTTAATGATTTGTTTGAAAAGTTCTAAGCTTAAGGTGTGTGAGTTTTAATTTGTGTGAAAACTTCTGCTTGATAAGAAACTTAAAAAATCATATCAGTCTGCACTGGAATATAATCTAGAAAAAACAGTAAAAAAGTAATTTATGATTGACAAAAAATAAAAAGTTTTTGTGTCAGTAAAAAAGCATGAATTTAACATTAAATTATGTTTTATTTTTTTACTTTGAAAATTATTTTATTTTTGCAAGCGTTTTACTTTGAGTAACAGAATTTTTAAAAGGTAAACTTTAACGATTTGTACATTTAATTTTTAGATCTTAAAAATGTGTGTTTATATACAAAACTTATATGATAATTAAAATAAATTTGAGAACATTTTATTATCAATTCGGTGGTTGAAAATCATTAACGTTCAAATGTTTAACCTTAGGATTCCTTCTGAGAGCCAATTCAAGTTCTAAAAAATTACAAATTTATTCTAAATTTAAAAAAGTGTACGAAAATTCATATGTCCTAAATTAAGAGTTTTCAAATGTACCCCAACACAGAGACACATAATTTTATACTTTTTATATTATATTTATTGGAAACATGAAATAAAATTTAAATCTTGACTAAATTCGTATTTAATCGAAATAAAAAAGATCATTTAATTTTTTGAAACATATAGGAAAATTAATTTGATAAATATTTTATTCCTTTAAGGTATCCGACTAAGTTCGGAACAGTGATTTTGCAAAAGCACATAAATGGATAATTTTCATGATATTTAGTGTCAATTAGATTAGAATATTTGCATAAAATTGTTTTAAGAACATTGTGACAAAACAATTATTTTAATACAATATTTCGGAAAAAAGTTAACTTAGAATAACCTTTTTTACAAAATGTTCTCATTTTGTGAAATATGCTTCTATTATAATAATATTCTGCCTGTATATAGCCCTGACCTCTCTATAGAGGCTCAACTAGGAGTTTTGAAATACTTAACTTAGAAGTGGGTTTATTCACATATTTTACGACAACAGAGGGGAGCAATTTTAAGAAAAAAACGCCAATAATGTTTTCAATGGGTGGTAACTCTGAATATAATGTGAATTTTTCAAACATTCTAGTTCAGCCTCTGTAGAGAGGTCTGAACTATAGACAGGCAAAATATTATTCTAATAGAACCCTTTTTCACAAAAGGAGAACATTTGGAAAAAAGATTAGTCTAAGTAAATTCTTTGCCAAAACATTATATTTAAACAAATTTTTTTGTCAAAATGTCCTTACAACAATTTTATGCCTGTATTCTCTAATCTGAGTGACACTAAATATCATGAAAAGTATCCATTGATGCTCTTTTTTAAAATCGCGGTTCCTAACGTATTCGGATACCTTTATGAAAGATAAAATAATTATGTTTTTAAATTTGAAAGAAAATATGTCATAAAACGTTAAGAAACATTCCTAAAATGTACCAACAAATTCTAAATTCTAAATATGCTCTTTAGCAAAAAAAAAAAAAAAAAATTAAAAGAGAGAGAAAAAATTTTAATCTCTCCAGGAAAAAAGTGCAGTTTTGAAGCTAATTAGCAATGCTTTAAATCCATTTGTTCACATAGACAGTTTAACGGCTAAAACAAAGCCCTGTGATTGATCAATGGCACACAATGAAAGTTAAAATGAATCATGATTGAAACCCTTGCCTGGAGGCTGATATACTTCAGTATTACGGAGTGACCAAGATTCAAAATTACATCTTGTTAGTCCTCCTGCCAGGCGTTCACCAGGCTCTTTAGAGTTTTTCTCTATTCTCCAAGTCAATTGTTTCTCCTGATATTTTTCAATACCCGAATCTGGCATATCATGCCCTATGCAGATTCGTTTGGTTAAAGGTATGATGAGGTAGTTAAGCCACATAGAGCTGCACACTTATAAAATGACTCCCAAATGACGTGGTTGGTGTGGTGTGGTAGTTAGGAGAGGGGGGTGCCAGCTCAGGTGTCGTCCACGTCACTTGACCATGGTTCAAAATTACGTGGTCCGTCGCCAAAAGCCCTCGTGTAGCTGAACAGTGCGACGTTAATCTTCACTCACTCACTCACCCAAATGACGTGTAATGAAAGAAAACAACTGATCGCGGAATCGTGGAGCTGTACCCTGGATAAGTAGAGGTAAGCTATTGTCGTAATAAAAAGCACTCTGTACCATCCCACCAGACATGGTGACTGTTTGGTTCTGCAAGACAAATATTGTTTGGAACTATGGGTGATTGTCTGTTGGCAGCGGCACTCTCCATATTTGAATCGGATTGCCTTATCACTCCAGGATTGAAAAGGAGTTTATCACTGAACACTATACAATGGCAGCCCTGATGACCCACTAGATGACTCCACCGATCTTCTTGCGTCAAAGGTAGACATCTTAAAAACCTTTGAGAGAATAACCTCGCTACAGTCAAGGATATCACAGGTAATATAGAAGAGGTTGTAGAAGCTTGAATAATAAATAATGATGTCATTGGACAGACTTACATCGCATTCTTCCATTTTGCCCTTCTGGATCCGCCATTTCACCGATGAATTCCTAAGCCGCTATTGCTGCAATCACCTTTGCATAGCCGCGTCCTTATGGTACATGTGGCAGCCTATTGAGCGATGCGACCAGCCAGATTTATACATTTCGACTATTCAACTAAGAAATTAACCAGTCGGCCTTTGCGTTTGTCGACGTTGTAATGACATTGTTGGTCTTATACAGGGAACTGTAACAAAGACAACGAGAAAAGATAGACCATCATCAACTGTTATTTATTTTATGCAACATTAGTATAGCAGCAGAAACGCGCTCTACGACTGAATTTAGCATGCTTTAGCCTTGAAAATTTAACCATTTGCATATCTGATATTAAGTAATTTGCGTTCCGAACTTCAAGCTAATCAGATTATTCCTCAAGTATATTCTCCATTTTTCTTCCTTTTTTTAAAACAGCGTATATTCGAAAATTTTGAAAATTCAGAGAAATATTAGGATTTATGTTTTATGGGATTAGAAATATAATTCAAATAATTACTGAAGTTTAGTTGAGCCATTTGTTTCCAAATGTTACTTTATTTACCGTCAATAAACACAAGTAAGCTTTTGTAAGCATTTACTTTAGTAAAATGATAAAGAAATCTCGCGAAAAAATTCATAAAAATCTATTTAACGAAAGATATCAAAGCTGTCTTAAATAAATAGAATAGTGTTTGGGTCTGTTTTCTCCCCCGAGCATCATTCGAATTTCTCCTCTCCTTAAGGTGTTTGATACATCTCCGCGAAAGTTTTAAGAGAATTAAATGGAGGAACGAACTAAAATTGTTGACTTTAACTTAGGAAGTAATTATAGCTACTTTATCAACGTTCTAGTGTTTTCATAAATTACAATAACACCAGTACTATACAAAGATAATTAAAATTTCTTTGGAGATTCTCTGTGTTTGGATCTTTTTAACAATAAAATTAATATTTACATTTTAAATGGATTAATAATATCTGTTATTTTACTTGCTAGTTCGTAATAAAGGGCATGGATGAAACTGAAATAAGGATCAGTTTCCAATATCATCCATGCTCTTAATGAAATGGGGAATCCTGAAATAAAATATGTTTGATTATAGTCCCACACACATACCAGTTGCGTATTTCCATGCGAAAGTTTTCAAAAATATAGTTTTATGTTTTGCATCATTTAATCTAAAGGTTAAAACTGAAAACTTTGACAGATATATTTCACTACTGATAGAAATGGCAGAAACCTTGGAATAGAAATGTCACGCCGTAGTCTAAAAAAATTTCACCAACCCGTTGTTTAAGCAAGTTTATGACGAAACAAACTAAATTTATAAAATCACAAGGATAACATACTTTCCACTCTATCTATGTTATTTTTTATTTTAATTTTTAATATTTTTAGAAAAGAATTTATGCTAATGGGTATCGTTCAAAACATCCATCTTAAGTAAGAAGAAAATGATTGTAACCTTTTTTACATTCATTTTTAAAATGTTTCGTATCACCCAAAGTAAACTCGTTCTGATTTGAGGTAATCCATTTGATTCGTTGCTAGTCATAAAATCCACAGTTTTCATAATATTATGTTAAACAGGAATATATTGATATTTGTACCCGAGGGCGACGTTTTTTGGATTAAAATACGGTTTTCAGATTTGACACTTGAATTTTGTATTTCAAGTATTCCCACAGCGACAAATTTATTAAGTAAGCTAAGGAAGATATGTAACTATAAAATGATGGTAGATCTCAAAATTGCGGTGTTTAAAAGAAATCTCGCATGTCGGGATATGCCTTTCTGCTTCACACGACGTCAGATCAAGAATTTCATTGCTGCAGTTCTGTAGTAATGTCATTGGTCAACATGTTACTTCAAAGGACGTACACATTCACAGACCTTCTGGTGATACTCTCTTAAGAACGTAAGGTTCAAAAATCAAGTTGTTTGTTATTTTATAGTACGCAGTCATTTTTGAGTCATGGACCGCATCTTTTGACTAACCAGTGCACTTAGTTCTTGGACTTAAAATTTTATTAGCAGTTTTTCTTAAAAGGGGAGGACACGAATAAGGAAATTCATTTCGGGTCGAGACTTGGTGTAATAGTAGTACTCCTTTAGAGTGTTCAATCCTCAATATAACTCCGCCGAATGGCCAGTCAGTTCGTAGAAAATAGCTTCCGAAAATCATGCTTAACTTTTATTAGTTACATTGAGGATTGCACACCCATTACACCAAGTCTCGACCCGAAATGAATTTTCTTAGTGGTGCCCTCTCCGTGTTAGTCCAAAATATCACTTCATTTTCTTGAGCAGTATAATTCCCAATATACAAATTAAGTATTTTTCTTTTTAAAATTAAAAAAATGCGAAAATATTTATTAACTCTCAAACTACATTAATGAACAAATAAAATTACTTCGTGCACTTAAAAACGTTTTTAGTTTGAAATGCATGTTTATAACTTTTTGTACAAACTCTGAGGGAATTCAATCTATCAAAATATAGGAAAGAGAGAGAGAGATAGAGAGAGAGAAGAGATTTAGAGTAATGTACATTTGTGACTGGATTCGAAAGTTTAAGAACAGTGAGTTTGACGTCGGAGACAAAAAACGTAGAGAAAGACTATTGGAGGAATAAACGGGCCAAATGCACATAAATTAGGAGTAACTCAACAAGCAATTTCACATCGTTTCAAATCGTCGTTTAAATCTAAACTCAGAAGAAAAAAAAACGGGGTTTTTTTGAAGTGATAACTTCTATTGGCGCGATTTGCTGTGGAGTTAAATTGATTGAACGTCACGCTCGGGAATGTAACGCTCATTCGGTTTTTTTGCCTTCAGTCGGACATACACACCCCTAAAAAGGAAAGGAGGGACGTTTCGCCCCGCCACTCTGAACCGGGGTAGTTTGTCCCCCCACCAATACGCCGTAAAAGTAAAGTTCCTAGCTTCGATCTAAGTACGGCTTCCTCCCCCCGTGACCTCTTTCTACAAGAAATGAATGCGCGGGATACTTCTAATTCTAGTTGAAGCATGAAAATGAAACGTATTGTTTTTAAAAAATAAGTTTAGCGAGAAAGAGGAATCCTATACTAAAATTAAACATAAAATGTAGAAAAAGGACAAACTTTTATAGAACTAAGTAAATAGTATAATTATCATTAGCAATATTGCAGTGATCTTAAGAATAAAATCTATTCTTTGTAAGCGAATTAGAATAGCAATGAACAAGTAGTTCTATTAATCACATCACTTAAATATACTTCAATTTTAAAAAATGTAAACAATTAAAAACTTAAAATAACAAAATTAAGTATACATGTACTAAGAAAAGGTTACATTAAATAATTTAAATAGAAGAAAACAAAAATATAGTTAGGAAGACTTTTTTTTTTTTGCAGCAGCACCAGATATATTTGTTCGAAACTGCCATACAATGACAAAGAGCTAGTTAAAAACAGAGATTATGTGATATATATCTTCTGATCAAATCCTTTTAAAGGTTTTGACCTAGATTCCTCTCTTCCCAATCAACTACCTGTCCTACTATTAATATTATATTAATTCATGACAGAATTGAATATTGTTAATATACAACCAAAACCATAAAACTGGATCGGGTCTTCTGAACAAATTACTTGCGATTTTATGGGAATTTTGTTACATTTTTTAAAAGACAAATCAAAACCTTTAGTTGGTTTTTTAAAAAATCAAAATTTAATTTAATTATGTCAAATGATCCAAAAGCTCGACGAAGTAGGGGAAAACGTTTGACAGATTTATTTAAATACAATTTTGAATCTAAAGGATTTACACTCATGTCCATAAATTAGGGATAATACAGAATCACACAGAAATTGAACTCTAAAATAAAAATTTCACCTGTAGAAACATCTTGAAGAAGAATATGCCAATGACAGGAAACCACCAGATGCGCGGATAAGTGTCCCAATGATAGAGAGAGTGTAAGAGTATAAGGAATGGGTGGCAAAGATTCCCCCAGAGCAGCCAATTGGAGTCAATGGTCCCCTTGACCAAGCATCCAACCAGAGCAGCCTCTAAGCTCTCAGTCATGCCAAAAAACCTCGAAATTTCCCACCCTGACGAAGCACGTTAGCCACGCCTCCCTGATTCCATCGTCCAACCAAATGCCGCCATGCCACTCAGCAGAAGGGAAAAAACCCACTTTCGTCAAGCCTCAGCATCCAAGTTCTATCAAGACATGGATTGAGGACTGTGTTACAGTCTGAATGCCTAAAAAGAAAACGCCCTATTCAAGTAAAATTTCACAAGCGCTTTAAAGCCTTCCAACAATAACCGCATAGTTATGGCACAAAGGAAGTATTTCTGACGATTTACGACTGAATGTGGACGTACCCAGCAGGAAGTATCCGAGGAACTTGTGAATCACCCAGAGTGTCATCTCGAGGCTTGGCAACGATTCCTCCCAAGATGATGGTAATGTGAGTAGATGTTACAGCATAGGTCCTTTGAGTTGCAACGCCAAATGAGGTTCGGTAATTTAAATATTATACAGATAAAATGGAGACAGCACACATTGAAAAATCACAAATATTGAAGGCAACTATTCTTCCTTTTCTTCCCGTTATCTCATGATGCAACTAAAAACGCTCACTAACTGGCGTCAAATGTTGCTTTCCCTGCATCGTTCCTATAGGCTGGGAAGAACCTCATAGGAACATTTTAAATCTTCACAGTCAAATAATTCCTCACATGGGAACATTCTAGAGTTTTGTAGATATATCTATTTTGTCACCAAATTTTTTTACATGTCTTACAATAATACTTCTACTCACTAACATTATTGAAATAATATTCTATTGGTTAAAAAACGAACTCCAGACTATGAAGCAGCTTCAGAACAATCACATAAACAGCCGAAACATTCTGTCACAATACAGGTTTTCAACAGAATTAATATTCAGACACGTCAAATATACATATTTTTTTTAAAATATAGTATCATATAAAGTGAGATTCTTGATATGTTATGAGCTATAAATATTGTTCTCTCATATTTAGCTTTGAAATTGCTTTAAAGTTAAGTACAATTGCTGGTTACAGTTTTTAAAATGTTCCTAAAATTGCTACAAAATTTGATAAAAATTTCCAAAAAAGAAAAAAATATACATATTAATTTATATACAGTCCATTCACTTTAACAAA